>CM034153.1:388048788-388147727 GCA_019776745.2 Taxus chinensis
TCCCAATATTCCCAACACACAAAATTTTCAAGAAAATCAAACAAATGTATGAACAAGAGGACTCAAGAGAGTAAGAGATAAAATGAACGATAACTAGATCATACCAAGCCAAGAACACAAATGCTAATCAAACACCAAAATCAATAAGATGAAAGTAATTTGCCAAAATAACTTTACATAAACCTTTGCAAACAAATGAACAACAATATCATATATTATTATGGAACTCAATGAAATACAATGAAAATGGGCCTTGCTTATATAGGCAAGGAATAACAATATAAGAATCAGTCAAGGTCATAGATAAAGTCATAAATCAAGGAAAGAACTAGTCAAGTCCATAGATTTAGAAAAAAACTATACATCAAGGATATAGTCAATACCATATATCAAGGAAAGAACTAGTCAATACCATAGATCAATAAAGGAACTATAGCTAAAAACTAGATAATATCTCCTAATATCTAAATAAGATCAAAGAAATATCCATACAAATAAATGGGTGAGGAAAAATACAATAAAGATAAATAAAGTACCTAGGTGAACATGAGCTAAGGTAAATACCTACTCTAACACCCCCCTCAAGTGAAGCTAGGGGCCAAAATAAAAGTGACATGTCTATAATATGAGTCCAGGAAACTAGGCCTCATGAGGTATTCATGTACAATATATCCATGAAGAAATCTCGAACCAAAAGAATGAAAGAATCTTGCTATAAGGAAAGAGAAAGAAGAAGAAGAAGGAAGATGTTCTCACGAACACCCCCCAAGAACAACTTCTGAAACCACAAGCACTCCATACAACTCAAGGTAACAAGGTGATGAAAAAGGCTTCGTAAAGATGTCTGTAACCTGTTGTTGAGTCAGAATGTACTCCAAGCAAAGAACTCCATCCTGAATGTGCTGATGAATGAAGTGGATGTGTATCTCAATATGCTTGGTCCGCTGGTGCTCAACTGGGTTATGAGAAATGTGAATTACACTTTGGATGTCACATCAAAGTACAGTCGGTGACTCTTGTGAGAATCCAAAATCTGTCTATAACTATCGAAGCCAAAGAATTTGCTAACTTGCTATAACTGCTGCCCTGTACACTGCCTATGAAGATGAAAGTGCAATATCGCGTTGCTTTTTGCAAGGACAAACAACTAGAGAAGAACCAAGACAAAAAAGATAGCCAGAAGTGGAACTCTTGTCATCAATAGAACCTACCCAATCTGAATATGTATACCCAACCAATTGAGTAGAACCCCTAGTGTAATGTAGACCAAAGTGGGAAGTGCCCTGTAAATAACATAAAATCCTTTTAACAGCCTGCTAGTGACTACTATGAGGAGAATGTGCAAACCTAGATACAAGCCCTACTGCAAATGAAATATCAGGGTGAGTATGGGTCAAGTACATGAGACTCCCAACTAATTTCCTATACAATGTAGGATCAAAAAGTGGTGTGGTACATGTGGAAGTAAGAGTAACCCTAGACTGAAAAGGAGATGGACTTGGATTGTAATCAACCATATTAAAGTGTTGAAGAAGATCATGGGTGTACTTTTTATGACTCAAATGAATCCCTGAATCTATATGAGAAATATGTAAACCGAGGAAATAATGTAATAATATAAGATATGTCATGTCAAACTATGTAGAAAGAGCCCTCTGAATACTCAGAATGTGGGAAGAAGAGCTTCCAGTAAGTAACAGATCATCAACATATAAGACACGTATCACAATATCCTCACCAACATGCTAGAGATACATTGTATGATTAGAGTAGAAACGAACATAACTAGTAGATAGAAGAAAATAATCCATCTTCTCATACCAAGCCTGAGGGGCTTGTTTGAGACCGTAGAGATACCTTCGGATCCTACAAACAAGAGAATAATCTTGAACAAATCCAGTAGGTTGCTCCAGGTATATTTCCTCTTGTAAATATCCATGTAAGAAGACACTCTTCATGTCCATCTGGTATATGGGCCACCCCTATGATGCAACAATAACACGTATAAGGCCTACAAAATCTATCTTGGCAATGGGTGCAAAAGGCTCAGAGTAATCAATACCTTCAACTTGTGAAAAACCCTTTGCAATAAGACAAACCTTATACTTATCAATGGACCCATCAACTACATATTTGGTTCGGTATACCCACTTATATCTAACCATCTTTCTTCCTTTAGGAAGAGATACCAAATCACAAGTATGATTCTTCATCAAAGAAGAATACTCAACTGTCATCGCATCATCCCACTCTTATATCCCATGAGCCTTTGAAAATGACTGTGAATCCTCAGAAACTATTTGACACAAAAGTCCATAACTTGTAAAATGTGCATGATGATGCCCAGTGGGTGGAAGATCATGTATGAAAGGTGTTGCCTCAAAAACTATAATACGGGCCTATTTAGGCATTGTGACAACATTAGTGGGAATAAGATCCTCAACGACGTCGATAACCTCCTCATCAACCTCCTGAAAAAAAGGATCCTCAAGATGAGATGAATAAGGAGGCATGAAAGAAGATAAAGAATCATGAGTGAAGCGCTCATCAAACTGAACATTTGTTAAAAAAAGAATGTCATGAGTGTTAGAATCTAAAATTCGATAAGCTCTCATGTCCTCATAATACCCTACAAAGATAAAGGGTTTTCTCTTCTTATCCAAAGATTTCATTTTCTTCTTTGGCACAAAGGCCCAAGCATGGCTCCCAAAGACTCGAAAAAATGAGACATCCGGCTTAGTGTTGGACCAAGCTTCCTCTAGAGTCAAATGCTCAAGGCCTCATTGTGGTGTGTGCTTCTAAATGTAGTTAGCACAATTAACTACTTCTACCCAGTAGATAAGAGGAAAATCTCTAGAATTCATCATACAGTTAGCCATTTCCTTCAAAGTTCTATTCTTTTGTTCTACTAAGCCATTCTGTTGTGGAGTATGAGGAACAAAATGCTGGTGAATAATGCCTTGAGTTGCCAAAAAGTTAAAAAACTCTTTGTTGAAGTACTCCGTCCATTATCAGTATGAAGGTTCTTTATTGAACTAAAAGATTATTTCTCGACCAAAGCCTTGAATACTTTGAAGTGTGAAAAAACATCACTTTTGTACTTGAGAAAATAAACCCAATTACGCCTCAAGAAATTATCAATAAACATAAGTGCATACTTGGCTCCATTGAAAGAGGGGGTAGGAAAAACCATTAAGTCACTATGTACAAGCTCAAGTGGCGAAGAAGCTCTCTTAGAAAAATTCTCAGGAAAATGATCTTGGTGTTGTTTCTCTAATGCACAACCATAACAAACTCCCTCAAGACAAGAAACTATAGGAAAACCATCTGCCATACCATGAGTGTTTAACTCCTTCAAATATCTGTAATTGAGATGTCCAAATCTTTCACATCAAAACTTACTCTTTGAATCTGCATGAGAAACCAATCTTGTCCCTATAGAGGAAGTGTCATTAAAACCCTCAAAGTGATATTATCTAGAATTATGATCAACAATTCCTTGAGAAATAAATGAATGAGGCTCCAACAAAGTTCATACTTCTGTCCCATATGGTATAAAAGTCATTGTTTTTCTTTGACCAGAATGAAAAATTTGACATACAGAAAGTAAATTTGTGGTAATGTTAGGAACATACAATGCATCTTAGATACTACTACCAGCATCAAGGTGTATATCACCTTTTACCTTAATAGAAAGAAAGGAAGAATTTCCAACCACAATTTTGGAAGTATAACTCAAACCTAAAGAAACAAAAGACTCCTTGGAAGAAGTCGTGTGATGAGAAGCACTATAATCTATAACCCAACTATCTGTAAGTGGTGACTGAGATCTCCCAACAACATTAAGTGGCTTTCCATGCTGATTAGAAGGACATGGAGTGGAGATATATATTTTGTGTTTCTTGACTGCATCCTCTGAGACTTGAATTTTTTTATAACACCTATGTTCTTCATGATCACTACTCTCACAAAAGAGCATGAAAGGCTAGACTTATTCTTGGATTTAGAAGACTCCTTGGGTTTAGAGTTGTTTTCTTTGGGTTTAGGAGCACTTTGAGATGAATAAGGGGTGGATTTTGTTTTAATTTTTAGTTTTTCCTTGCCATTATGATTAAATGCAACTAATTCCTTTTGAGAGGTGGAAGACTCAACATGAGACAATTTGGATTCTTCCCTAGTAAGTCTTTCACAAAATGTTTCTAAGTAAGAAATTTTGAATGTGTCACCTACACATCCATGCTAGAGAAAAAGGTAGAAGAAAATATTTGAAATGGTCCTCTCAAATTGGATAGAATCAAGTAAACACACTCTTCATATTTCTTATCTTTTCCACTTCCCTTCAACTGTGTCAACAAATGCTTGAACTTGGTAAGATAGTCTATAATTGTTGGAAAATCTTCATGATTAAGAGAGGTGATCTCAATTCCAAGTTGCATGGCTCTCATATGATCCACCTTACCAAATAAATCCTCCAATTTCTTCCATATTTTGAAAGGAGAGTCACATTTTTCTAAATGAAATAAAATACTATCACTTACATAAGTTCCTATCAAACCCATACACTCATGAAAAAAACTCGAAAACTGACTGCCTCTAGAAATGGTTGAGCTTACAGTTAATCTTATGGTTTTGCCACCTTCTGAATCTAATGGAAGGATGTGTTTTGCATAAAAATACACACAATAACAAAATATGAACAAATCCCAGATATATGAATATACAAAGAACTTATTTGTAAAATAAAACTTACAGACAAATGTCAATAACAATCTCTCGCTCTGATACCATAAAAAGAATGATAACCAGATCGTACTAAGCTAAGAACACAAATTCTAATCAAACACCATGATCAATAAGATGAAAATAATTCTCCAGAATAACTTTACATAAACCAATACAAACAAATGAGCATCAATATCATATATTATTATGGAACTCAATGAAATACAATTAGAATGGGCCTTACTTATTTAGGAAAGGAATAACAATCTAAGAACCAGCTAAGGTCGTAGATCAAGCCATAAATCAATGAAATAAATTGTTATCAAAGAACTAGTCAAGTCCATAGATTTAGGAAAGAACTAGACATCAAGGATTTAGTCAATACCATAGATCAAGGAAATAACTAGTCAATACCATAGATCAATGAAAGAACTCTACATAACAACTAGATAATATATCCTAATGTCGAAATAAGATAAAAGAAATATCCACACACATAAGTAGGTGAGGAAATATACAATGAATGTAAATAAAGTACCTAGGTGAACATTAGCTAAGATAAAATACTTATTATAACAAGAGAAATGCATTTCAAAACAAGCATGCACTATCAAAAGTTTGTAAGCTTACATGGGGACCTAGAGGTATTCCAGGCCACTTATCACTTTACTAAGGGGTTAGGTATGTGTTCTTGGTTCCTCAAATGAATTAATATACATGTTACTTATCCCTCCAGCTAGTTTATTCGAAAACCCACATATCACTTCACTAGAACAAATCCCAGATCCCTTAGGTTCCTTCAAAAGATAACAAGTTTACTTCAATTTAATTTCTACTTATGCCTCCTTAATGGCTCTACCTCCCCCTATACACAAAACACACTTGATAGCCTCACAATGGGTGTAAATAAAATAAACAACACATGGAAAATCTTCATACAGCTCAATTGAACACCAAAATCATATATTTTCCATCAGATGATGGTAATACAAATAAAAAATTATAAAAGTTTAACAAGGAAAAGTACTCAACTCTTGTTTATATTGTCCTCTTTTCAATACTAAAATTCAATCGCTCCAAAAAAATTCAACCGCATAAACTTAAGACCAAGGCTTTCCTATAAAATGGCAAAACAAGCTAACTTGAATAAAAAAGATTCAAGGAGTACCCACTTAGGATGGTACCAAATGGTAACATCCTAACTTCCCAAGACAAGTCAAATCCCCAAAAAGCCATTAAATCAAATCCATGCCCACATGGTTAAAAATCCAACAACTCAAAATAAATAACACTTAACTCAAAAGTCATTCCAAAAACAACTTACATCAAAATTAATAAAAGTAGATGGAATTTTTTCCAAAGTACCTTTATGGGGTCCTTATGAGCCCTAAAAAACTTAGAATTCTAAAAGTACAGCTACCCCATGGGTAGATGTAAGGATGTGTTTTGGGAGTGTGGGACAAGGTTTACTTGTGTCACACTCCACTAAAAAACAGCCCCAAAGAGAGTATCCGAAATTTACTAAAAATAGAAAGTTTCATCCACCCCATCAAGGTAAAAAACAACCAAAAAAAGAAATCAACTACCCCCATTAAAAAATACTAAAACATAATTAAAAAGTGATTAATTAAACAACTAAAATTGACAAAGGGTCAAGAAAGGATCAATCAACAAGCCAAGGTAATCAAATAAATAAATCAAGAACTTGTCACCATACACATACTCCCAACCCTCAAATTTCCAAGTCTAGGTGACTTATGTTGGCTAATGAACGTTGTAGTAGTTAGTCCCCCTCCATTCTCTTTGATGTGTTTAGTATTTTTTTAATTCTTTATGCTTAACCTTGGATGACCTGTTAGTCATATGAACAATCAATGCACATGTCATATCCACTCAACTAGATTAACCAAATACCTAATATTAAATTCAGAATAAAAACACACTAATCACACATATATTTTATTTCTCATTATAATTTATAATATGTTCAAATGTAACCATTTCCAACATCATATTCAGAATATATGTAAATCACAACTCTGTAACATCAATCACATATATCCATCGAAAGCAACAATAAATCATCATGTTATGCCATATCCATGTTAGTCAAATCATAAGGTTGAAACCTTGTATCAACTCAATGTCACAATAAAATAAAACCATAGTCTATGTAAACTGTGAGTCTAGACACCTCGTGTTGATATAATATATACAATGAGCCATATGATGCAAACTATAATATGGAAATAAATGTATCTAAACAGTTTCTGAGGGAAGTGGGCACTACATCCCCATCCCTTTAGAATACGACTTCATGTTGGAAGTCACTGGAATAAGTGAGGGTTCTGAACTCTTAGTTTAGCAACATCCTCCCATGTGGCAACAATCTCATCATATTGACCCCACTGTATTCATACTTGATCAAGCTTGTGACCTTGAAGGTCTAGTGTCCTATGTTCTAGAATGCACATTGACTCCAAGGCCACTATGTAATCCTCCTACACCTACAAGTATGTACAATCTAGAATGTGAGAAGAATGATGTACATATCTCCTCAATACAAAAACATGAAAAATATCATGGATACATGATAAGCTAAGTGGCAAGGCAAGGTTGTAGGTACTAGACCAATCTGCCCTAGAATCTCAAAGGGTCCCACAAACCATGGTGCAAGCTTAGAGCCCTTCCCATAGAATATATGACTCTTATGAAGTTTAACCTGCAAGAACACCTTTGTACCCACCTAAAAACTATGGTCAATCCCGTGGGAATCAACATACTACTTATGTCTATCACATGTCTCCTGCAATCCTTGTCTAATAAGAACTACTTTCTACTCTATATCCCAAACTTTGGAAGAATGCACAACAAATCTATGTTTAACTTGGTCCCAAATCAAAGGATTCCTACACTCTCACCCATACAATGCCTTATAAGACACAATACAAATAGATTTGTGATAATTTTTGTTATAGGAGAACTCCACCAAGTATAAGTACTCCTCCCAGTGTGACTGGTAATCCATTACATGCATGTGAAGCATGTCCTCTAATACCTGACTAAGTCTCTCAGTGTGACCATTTGTCTGAGGAGTGGTAAGCAGTGCTAAAATTTATCTGTGTACCAAAGGTTTCCTGCATCATGGTCTAAAATTTGTACATTACAAGGATAGCGATCATATATGATTTTACATGGAATCCCATATAACCTGCCAATATCATCCATGTAGACCCTAGTTATAGATATGGTTGTATAAGTTGTCTTCACCAATGAAAAGTGTGATACTTTAGTCAAATTTTCTAGCCTGACCATGATCGCATCGTGATGGTATGCCTAGGTGGCTAAACCAACAACAAAATCCATGGAAATGTTGTCCCATTTCCACTCTAGAATGTTGTATGGATATAGAAGACTGATAGGATGCTGATGTTTGACCTTCATTCTTTGGCACTCAAAACAATGTGCTACAAGATGTAATGTCTGTTTGTAATCCTTCCTAATGATACAACAGTCATATTTTTTATTCATCCCTAGGTGTGATGAATAAGGTGTATGATGGGCCTCTAATAATATGAATTGACGCAAATCACCATTTTTAGGTACATAGATGTGCCACAATGCCTCAACAGTCCATTTGCCTCCAAGGTATAACCCAAAAAAATTCCCTTAAGGGCTTGTTGCACCTCAATCTCCCTCCAAACTGAAAAATAGAAGCTATCTCTAAGAAGCTGCGCTAGAATATGTCCTCTCAAGTCTATCTAGATAGTCAAGGACATCACCATTCACCACATGTGGCTCAGAGCATCCACAACTACACTCTCTTTCCCCTTCACGTGCTCGATATTCATCTCATACTCACAAATAAGATCCATCCAATATCATTGTCGAGTGTTTAAATCGGGTTGAGTAAAAATGTTTTGGAGGCTCAAGTGATTTATTATCAATACAAAACATCTCCCCATAAAAAAATGATGCCAATGAACCATGACATGAACCACTGCCATGAGATCAAGGTCATGAGTGGGATAATTTATCTCATAATCCTTGAGCTTCCACTACTCAAAAGATATTACGTGACCCTCTTGCATGAGCACTATCCCCAAGCCTTCTAATGAATAATCAATACGTACTATGAATTCCTGGTGTGGGTCAGGAATTACTAAAATAGGAGCAATAGTGAGCTTCTCCTTGAGTGTCTTGAACACCTGCTTGCACTTTTCTGTCCACTCAAATTTCTTCCCTTTACATTAGAGAGAGTTAATAGGATGAGATATATGGGAGAAGTTATGTACAAATCTACAATAGTATCCTACTAAACCCTTGAAACTGCGCATCTCGCTAATACTAGTGGATACAGGCCAATCTATAATTGTTATGATCTTGGAGGGATCGACAATGATTCCCTCACATGAGATGATCTGTTCTAGGTGATGTACTTAAATTTAAAAGAAAGAACACTTAGCAAGGTTCCCATATAAATGGTGACCCTGTAAGCACTACAAAACCTAACAAATATGGTCCTCATGCTCTTCTAGTGTATGTGAGAAAATCAATATATCATTTAGAAACACAAGGAAAAAATGGTCTAGGAAAGTTTCAAACACCCTAGTCAACAAACTCATGAATATGGTTGGGGCGTTGGCTAGCCGAAAAGTAACTACTGTGAATTCATAGTGGTCGTACCCCCTTTAAAAATATTTCATATAGATGTCTGCCTACGTAATTCTTAACTGATTATAGCCAGATTTTAGATTGATCTTGGAGAAAATGGTGACACCACACATCTGGTAAAAGAGGTCATCAATCCATGGGAGGGGATACCGATTCTTCCTTGTTACCTTATTCAATTTCTTGTAATCAATGCAAAGCCTCAGATACCCATCCTTCTTAATAAATACGATTTGTGCTCCCCAAGGGGAAACATTGGAATGAATCAATCCATTCTTAAGAAGGCTCTCTAACTACATCTTGAGCTCACAAATCTCAGGTGTGGTAATCCTATAATTGGATCTTCCCCAGGTACAAAGTCAATATGGAATTCAATCTCTCTGTAGTGGCATGCCCGTCCAAATTTGTTCTCCTTTTCAAGCCGAGCAACAACACAGATTGGACATGGAGCTTAGAGACAGATAGATCATAGTGTGTGTCATTTTGTAGCCAGGGATGAGATCTAACTGGCCCTTTGTCACTCAGATTTGTGGAGAGATGGATAGCACCTTCAAGAGGATTTGACCTATCCTCACTACTTTAGGTCGTGCCTTTCGACCAGGGTGAGAGGACCCTTAGTGTAACCTCTGTTTGATGAAGGAGATGGATATATCCTTCTTTTGCACAAATTTTATGAAGAAAACCTTGGGAAAATATGGTCAATACTCCATAATTTAACTCTTAAGAGTTGTCACTTCTAAAAGATGGAGATAATTTCAACACAAGGCTAAGGTTACTGAAGACATTAAGAAATCCTGATTGTTCTGCATATTTTAGTAAATAGATTTTGTTCCTTTATTGATAAACAAGGAAAATAGGAGTAGTTCAGGATGAATTCATGGTTTTTGAATGATTTTGGTGGGAGATTAAGCAGGATAAAGTTGATTATACCAAATCTTTGAGAAACTTCACAACAATGGACAACTCAACAACAGAAAGCTTCAGAATAGTTAAGACGTTCCTTCAACCAGAAGGTGTGCTTCAATGGAGGCCCAAGATCAACACGTTTTCACACAATCTTTGAGACTCTAACATGAAGGCTCGAGTTAAAAGACTCAATTAAACACCAAAATCTCTGATCAATCATGCCTAAGGTACACCCAAAGACTTACAGACAATCTTTATCAACAAATGACAGTGGAGTGATTTTAAATTTGTTTATCTCATCACAAGATGAAGGCTCTTCTTGAAATGAAATTGCAAATACCACTAAATTGTCATAGGGATGAGATCCTGTGTGATTTCACAAAGATTTCAATGTAAGATTGCAATAGGAACAAAAGAAACCATTTGCAGACATTCTGAAACAAAGCAGACACAAATTGCTAGAGATTGAACACAAATTAATTTCAAAATTGCTTAGATTCATCAGCAGGGGAAAGCTTCCAGAGAAATCTCAGTGCTCGTCAATGGCTATACATCTGCAACCAACTTGACATGATAGAAAATCTAACATAACAGGTTATCTCGGATTGGTCTCTCAGGAAGATGAATTTCTCAAATTTTCTCTTAAGAATTCAACCCCTGACCATTTGCAAGAGTATTCTCATTGCATTTATACATTTTACTCACTCAATTTTCCCCCCAAAAGAGAAGAATATTCGAGGGACCTTTTCTTGTTACCAATTTTCCTCAGAAAGTGACATTTAACAAATTCACATCCGAAAGCTGCCAGGTGGACCAATTGTGAACTGATCACATTTCTTGGGCCCTCGACTAATGACTAGGATGCCATGCCAAATTTTTGGCAATCCTTCTAATCATTCTGATTCTGTCATGTGAGAAATCCCCTTTTTAATCATTTTCTGGAGGCTCTGCACAACTGGATATGACAGGTAATCCTTTTCACTCTCGAGGAAACACCTTTTTCATCTTTTGTGCCTAACTTTCATCATTTCATCCTTTTCCCTTTCTTTCCTCTGCAATTCTTTCCCGCATCCATCTTCTCTGGTAATTCCCATTTTTGCAAGTGCCTGAGCAATTCCAACTTCAAAATATCGACCTTAACAATCCTTGGACTCACAAATTAAGTTCTGAATCCATTCAATGGCACTTTACAGACAGAGATGACAAGGAATTTCATCAAAAAATGATGAAAAATAGTGCGTATTTGCATCTCCAGGAGTCTTGGAGAAAAAATGGTAGAAAAATAGACACAATACAAAGCAACCATTGATTCTACCCCTTCTCCACTTTATATTATATCCGTCCACGTGTTTCCTTGGTGCAACTACAAAGGAGAAGTACAGGGGAAAGTTTCCAAACAAGCGCGGGCCTTCCACGTGCCCTGGGCCCAAGAAAAATGCCTTTTGGCCTTTGAAAAGTCTCAGCAAAAAAGGAGCCAGCGGAAGCCTCCACGTGTCACAATGGCACTTTGAGATGGTCCCCAAAAGTAGAGACCCCAAACAAGTGCGGCTCACCACGTGTCTCAGTCTGGCATAGAGTTGTTAAAAAGTTGAAGGTTCAGTGGAAGGTGCCATGTGTCTAGGGTCCGAGACATTTTTCTTTGGCCGTTGAAAAGTCCAAGCAAAGGGCAGAGTGAGCGGAAGCCTCCAAGTGTCCTCCTAGCGCTTCTTCAAAATAAAACTTAGGGGCGGGTCCCCAAATAGGCGCAGTCCCTCCACGTGTCCCAGGCCTTTCAAAATTACTTTGAAAAGTTTAAGTATAGAGCGGAGCTGACGGAAGCCTCCACATGTCTCCCTGTCACAATTGTTAAGGTGGGACCCTGAGGTGGATCCTCAAATGAGTGCCAGCCCTCCATGTGTCCATGGTCCGCCAAAACTGTACCGGCCGCATGAAAAAATTTTCTAAGTCTGGGCAAGGCAGTGGAAACCTCCACGTGTCTCCCCGGTGCAACTCCAAGGCCAAACCAAAAGGTGAATTTTCAAATGAGCGTCGGCCCTCCACGTGGACAAGTTTTGAGTCTGAAGTGGGCCTTAGAGTTTTCAAAGTGCCCCACCGAGCCACATCCAACCAGAAAGGGCCACATTTCCACAGATGCTGAGATGTAAATTTGACAGGGAAAAACACACCCGTCAAACCGTAAAATGTAGGAAAATCACCATTTGAGCCCAGAAATGAATCTTTCTTCATGGACAAAGAGTTTGGAAATGATATAAGGCCCAAATATGATCCTCTAAGCCACATCCAATCACGTTTCCATAGATATTTGGGACAAAAATGATAGGGACAACAAAACGTGACTGTGGAAAATGGAAGGAAAGGAAAAACCTGAGTTTTACACCCAAGTTACAGACTCTTTCACATGGACAGAGGAATGAAAAAAAAATTCTGGAATTTTAAGTGATCCTCGACCAAGGAAGGGACTGATCATGGCAACCAAATGGAGGACAAAGTTTTCATGCATCAATACGGGGAGATAGAAAACATGACAGAGCCCGCAAACTGAAGAATTTCAAGGACAAATGGGGTGAGACTAATTTGAGCACCAACATCGGCTCCAACTCAGGGATGGGCACTCCCTGTGAGTGCCACAAGAACAAATAGCAGACCAAGTGCCAAAAATAGACCATTGGGCAATGGAGTCAAAGAATAAGCTTGCAGAGCAGAGAAACCATAACCATCCTCCAAAAAAATGAACCGAGAAACCAACAAAACTAGGTCACCAAGGACCAGAATGAACAAAAACACAAAAAAAAATGAGAACAAAGAACTATACACTATACAATGGAGTATACCTTGATTCTGAGAAATCAATCAAGGAAATGTTTCAAATGCCTGCCATTAATAGGAAATTCAAGTAGTTCCCCATCTAAGTCTTTTAGGAAGAAGGTATTTTCACCAATTCGAATATCAATTGAATAAGGGCCCATCCACAATGCATCAAATTTACCATGCTTTCCCTTATCTTCATGCCTGCTATCCCATAATAGCACAAGATCCCCAATGCTGAAAGCTCTTGGAGTCACCTTCTTGTCAAATAACTTCTTCAACTTTTCTTTGAACTTCACATGCCGCTGATGGGATGCCCTTCTTTCTTCATCTAACTCAATAATCTGATTGATTCGAGCATCATATGGACTAACTTCTTGATCTTCAATTTTTTGAACAAACTGAAATGAAGACAATTGCAAATGAAGGGGCAACAAAGCTTGAGTTCCATATACCAACTCAAATGGGCTCTTACCAGTAGCTCTTTTGACAGTGATTCTGTCAGCCCAAACAACAAACTTCAGTTGCTCACCCCACTTCTTTTTGTTCAGCTCCAAGGTTCTTCTAATGATCTTCAACAAGTTTTTATTGTTGGACTCAGCTTGTCCATTTCCTTGGGGATTGTAGTTAGAAGCATATGTCAAATTGATTCCATACTCTTTGCACATTGCCACCAAAGGTTTGGCTCTGAAACTCATGGCATTATCAGCAACAATTTAGCTGGCACTCCAAATATGAATATGATTTGATTCAGCAATAAGTCCAAGATAACTTGGTGTGTTGCCTTCTTGGTGGGGATTGCTTCCACCCACTTAGTGAAATAATCAGTGGCTACAAGAATCCATTTATGACCAGCACTGGAAGGATCAGAAATTTCACCAATGAAATCCATTCCCCATTTCTTAAATGGGGCTTCAACTGACACAGGCTGCAAAGGAAGGGATCCTGAAGCTTTCATTCTTCCAGAAAAATGCTGGCAACTTTCACATTTCCTAACCAATAGAGTTGTATCTTTGAAGAGAGTTGGCCACCAATAACCAGCCCTCAAGATTTTATGTGTTGTAACTCTTCCAGCAAAATGTCCCCCACAAACTCCTCCATGGAGATCAGCAATTACCTTTGGGGCTTCATCCTCAACAATGCATCTTAAGAGCACTCCCTCTGGGTTCTTCCAAGCTAACCCAAAATCAGTAATGACATATTTTTGAGAGGCTAACTTAAGAGCTCTTTTCTGATTTTTACTCAAATGTTCAGGGCAGCATAGATGTCTGAGATAAAATATTATATCTTTGTACCATTCAGAGCTTACCAAATTTTCAAGGACATCCACCCTTTCTCCTTCTACTTCATTCACCTCAATAGTTTGCAAGTTTCTCTCAGCCATAAGCTTAGCTAGGCCCAAACCTCTTACCAATTTCATGGTTTGGATATCCATGTCATATTCCTGCAACTTGTTCACCCATCTGCATCTTTTTCTTGAGACCTCCATCTCTGATAAGATGTCTTTCACCATGGTGTGGGGAACATAAGAAACAACTTTAGAGCTCAAGATGTAGGGTCTGAAAACCTTTTTTGCTTTCACCAAGGAAAATGCTTGCTTCTCCATGATGGTGTACTTCAACTCAGCTCCTTGCAATGCCTTACTGAAAAAGGAAATTGGTCTCTCAGCCCCTTCATCATCCTTCTGCAAAAAAATAGATGCAATGGTGTTTTCTGAAGAAAAAGAAAACACTTGAAAAGGCTTCTTGTAATTTGGAGCTGCCAAAACAAGGGCATGCTTTAGTGCTTCCTTGATCCCATTGAAAGCTTGAATGGAAGCTTCTTCCCATTTGATAACTTGGTCCTTCTTCAGCATGCTAGTAATGGGGATGGTCAGCTCAGCAAAGTTAGACACAAATCTTCTGATAAAGTTTATTTGTCCAAAGAAGGATTGAACTCCCTTCTTAGTTCTCAGAATTGGAACCTTGCTGATGGCTTCCACTCTCTCAGGATCAATCATGACCCCTTCCTTTGATACAATGTGACCAAGCAGCTTTTCCTTTTGCACTCCAAAATGGCACTTCTTGGGATTCAATGATATGCCATACTCTCTACACCTTAACAACATTCTCTCCAAGTGTTGCAAGTGATCATTTCTTTTTCTGGAAAACACAGTTACATCATCTTGATAAACAACAATGAAGTCATTAATATAACTAGCAAATGCTACATCCATTGCTCTTTGGAAAGTTTCTCCAGCATTCATTAAGCCAAAAGGCATCCTGACATAGACATAAGTTCCCCAAGGAGTGGTAAAGGTAGTCTTTATTCTTTCTGACTCCTTCACAACAACTTGATTATAGCCAGAGAAACCATCCAAAGTGGATAACAATTCAGAACCAGTTACCAATTGTAGCATATTCTCCATGTTTGGTAGAGGGTAATTATCTTTCAATGATGCTTTATTCAAGTTCCTGAAGTCTATGCACAACCTTATATCACCATTATTTTTTCTGACAGGCACTAGGTTTGCAACCCAAGATGAGTACCTTGTGGGCTGAATGATCCCTCCATCCCTCAACTTCTTCAGTTCTTCTTGCATCTTCAAAGAAAGGAGCGGATTGATGGGCCTCTATTTTTTCCTGAAAGGCTTGGCATTAGATTCAAGAGGAATTTCATGTTGGAACAAATCTTCCCTGTATGCCTTCAACTCAGAGTAAGACCAAGCTAGGCAGTCTTGATATTTCTTCAGCAATTGAACATAGGACTGCTTCTCTTCCTTGCTGAGATTGCTTCCTAACCAGATTTTACGTGGTTTTTCCTTTGTGCCCAGGTCATGCTCTTCCACATCTCTTGAAACTGACATACTTCTTTTAATAATGCAATCAACATTATCAAAGTTTGATTCAAGTGCCACCAAACCTCTGGGAATCATGTTTGTCTTCAGTTGGATGATGTCTTTGCCAAATAAAGTTTCCTTTCCTTCAGCAACACACACCATTGGTTCCCAATCTATATTTTTATCAGTAAAATTTCCTTATTTCTGTAGAAACCATTTCACCTGGGCATCATCATCAAACACTTGCCAATTTTTAACGTTATCAGGGACAAATAGCCTTGTTAGTATTTCAACATCATACTCACAAAATGGAGACACTGTACAATTCCCAAATCTGGATCCTAGCACTGCTAACTTGTCTGCAACAACATTAAACTTTCTATCATGGTGCACAATATTAAAAGAGTCAAACATTTCAATCAAATCCCAGACTGCATGCTTGTATTGTTTCATTCTCTGATTTTTAGTAGCATACAGTTTTCTAATTTTCTTGACAATCAGTTCTGAATCCCCTTTGACAATGATATCCTTTATACCATATTTCCATGCAATTCTCAAGCCTAATAACAGTGCTTCATATTCAGCAATGTTGTTAGTGCATTCAAAGTTGAGTTTGAAAGAAAAAACAAACTCTTCTTGGCCTGGAGAAATCAGAACAATGCCAACACCATTTCCAAACTTGGAACAAGCTCCATCAAATAACAAGGTCCAAGGTAAACCTACTTGTTCAAGACATTTACATTGATCAATCTTATGCTCTTTTCCATCAGCAAACCCAACAAAGTTATCAGCATCTACATCAGCATACAACACTTCATAAGAAGCATTATTGGGATCTTCAATGAGGTGCAACATCTTCTTCTCTCCATACAACTTTACAAGGCTGCCTTCAATTGGAATGGTGGAAAAATACATATCCATCTGAACACTTCCACAAACACTTGCAGCCCACTTTCTTGATAACAACATGCCCCATTTGGCAGGGCAATCAACAATAAAAACATCAAGTTTTAAGTTCTTACCCGGATAAGCTGCAAGTTGTACCACCAAACCTTTTACACATCCTACAACTAGGCACCTCTCTAGAATCCATTGCAGTAAACTTTCCATAAGTTGTTTTCACTTTAATGTTTAATTCATTCATGAATTCTAGGGGCATAACATTGCATGATGCTCTAGAATCAAACATACAATTGTGCAGCAGTCTGTCCTTAATAATCAGTGTTGTAAAAAATGGATCAACATTTAATTGAGACTCAACCAAAGATGTTCCCAAGTAAACTTCAGGTGGTTCACCTATCTCCTCTAATGCTGGTGGTTTTTCTAGGTCTGCAATGGTTGGAGGAGGAGTGTTTACATTATTTATATTTCTACCTTGGGCACTCCTATCTTCTTCCAATCCCAAATACTCAAAAGCCCTCTTCTTGTGCTCAGGAATCCTAAGCAGTTCAACAATTGGGACAAAAATCTTGATCTGACTCAAGACTTGGGCAATGTCATAAGGAATGTATTTGGGAAAAGTAGCATTTGGAGAAAGATTGACAAACTCATCAGATGGCACAAGATTTTTCACATTTTGGGCATGGGTGGGAACACCAGTTCTACTTGAGACAACAAGGCCTTTTCCAGATGCATCTTTCTTTGGAGTTTCTTTTGGGACATTGGTGAGAACTGGGGTCTTTGGTTTGGCTTGAGGCCCTGCCCCTTTGACAGCTTTACTTCTTGTGTTATACTCTTTTTCTTGGGCAACAACAACATTCATTAACAGTTGTCTATCCTCTTCTGATGGGATTCCTCCATCATACTTCTTAATCATTAGAGCTCTTAGGTACTCAAAATCATTATTAGGAAGTTCAAAAGCTTGTACCATATCTATTTCTAAAGCATGAGAGGTAGGAAGAAGATGTACCCCGGTGAATGCAGTCCCAAAAACTTGCAGCAGTTCTTGCACTTATTACTTCAGTTGAAGTTTCTCCTTGCTGTGAGCTTGTAGAGCAGTCCACCATGCATGCATCATCATCAATGTTATCATCATCATCAGCTTCTTCAACTTTCTGATCTACTTCACATGGCGGGTGGGGTAAGAAACATTTGTCACACCAATCAATTTCATTTGTCTCTTCAACAACAACAACTCTGGCATTTAGAGGATCAGGCACTACTCTATTTTCCCTAGCTTGGGGTTGTCTAGCTCCCATGGGTCCTTTACCTCTGTCATCAGACCTCTGATCATTTCTAGGATGATTTACAAATCTGTCTTGTCCTTGTTGCCTATGCTGACCTTGAGAACCTTTTCCAATTCCTTTCTCTTCCCTGGCTAGCTTGTAAGAGATTTCTTTGACAGCTCTGGCCAAAGTCTTTACAACTTCCTCAAGATCCACAACCTTACTTGATTGAGGCTTCTCTGGGTTGATCAGTTTAACACCCTCCCTCTTAGGAGGTTTTCCAACTGCTTTAATGTTGTTCTCAATTTGCAGAGCCATGGTAAAGGCCTGCCTCAAAGTTCCAGGGTTCTTATCCCTCAAATAGTAAGCAACTTTCTTATCAAATGCATCTGAATACTTTATCAGACATGATTCATCACATGGCTTCAAATTAACAGGAAGACTTCTCAATGTTTTGTTAAATCTTGTATTGAAATCATGCACTGATTCATTAGGATTCTTTTTTATATTTTCAAACTCTGATAAAAGAAACCTAGGGTCTGTTTTATCACCATACTGCATTCTAAAAGCATTCTTCATCTCTGTCCAGGAGTCAATGGAATTATCTGGAAAAGATTTATACCAGTCCCTTGCATCTTCTTCTAGAGTATGGATAAACAATTTAATGTATACATCCTCAAATTCTATTTCAAATTCCTCCATCATATTGACAAAGAGCTTCAAGTGCTGATCACCAGTGATTGCATTATTTCCTTGAAACTTAGGCAATCTATTTCTTACATCTTGTGGCACAACATTTGGACAGCCAACCATACCTCTAAAATTGATGGGACCAAAAGTATTAACAACAAATGGAGGTCTGGGTGGAGGCTGAGCCATATTATTTTGAGGAGGTGATCTTACAGGAGAAACAAAATGATGAGGAGTGAGGGGTCTGTGTGGTACAGGGATGCAATTTTCAGAATGACTGCCCTCTAAAGGCTCTGTTTCTTAGAAAAATCTATTAGATTTGGAAAATACCAGGGAAAATTGAGAAGCAAATGTTTCAAATACAAAAGAAGAACCCTCTCCAGATGGAGAATTCAATTCAACAAAGAGACTATCTGATTCAGAAGCACTTAAGGAAGTATTGCAATCTTCAATCATAGGCTGATCAGTTTCACCAATGGAGATCTCTTTTCTTGATGCTTGATCTCCAACAACCTTCCAAATTCTTCTTCCTTCTGAATTAGACTTTCCCAACTCTTGAAACAACCTTCTACTAGGGTCCTTGGTGAAGAAAGATCTTCTTCCTTCCAGCTTTGCAGATATTAATGACAAATCTTACTTGATATATGTTAAGACACTGGTATTTATAAAGAATTTAAACAACATGGAGTCACCACTAAGGATTTTCACCTTAGTTTGTGCAAATGCACTATGAAAGACCTATCAAATGTCTGTCAATACCAGATTCATGCAAAGCTTACAAGATCTGCTCTTCTTCTACCCAAATTTATCAATGATGATACAAACTTTAGTGCAATAACTGTATAAGCTAGAAATATTGCACTCAGAACTTACAACTTTGAACAATTCTTATAGATCTGAACAGATAATGATGTTTCAACAATGTATTTGCACTTACAATCATGTAAGAAACATTACCAGGGTCTGTATGTACATTTGTAAAATATTCAAATGGTGCCCTAGTGTTGTTGATGGGCCAAATGGATATGAACTGGCAACAAATCAACAAATATTTCTTGGCAACACTAAATAGTCCCCGGAAATGCCACTAGTGTTGTTGATGGGCCAAATGGATATGTTCAAATCAACAAATATTTCTGGAAACAGGCCAAATGGATAAATAATCCCTGGAAATGGCGCCATGAGTGTTGGTATCCAAATTTGTTCTCCTTTTCAAGCTGAGAAGCAACACAAGATTGGACATGGAGCTTAGAGACAAATAGATCATAGTGTGTGTCATTTTGTAGCCGGGGATGAGATCTAACTGGCCCTTTGTCACTTAGATTTGTGGAGAGATGGATAACACCTTCAAGAGGATTTGACCTATCCTCACTACTTTAGGTTGTGCCTTTTGACCAGGGTGAGAGGACCCTTAGTGTAACCTCTGTTTGATGAAGGAGATGGAGATATCCTTCTTTTGCACAAATTTTATGAAGAAAACCTTGGGAAAATATGGTCAATACTCCATAATTTAACTCTTAAGAGTTGTCACTTCTAAAAGATGGAGATACTTTCAAAACAAGGCTAAGGTTATTGAAGACATTAAGAAATCCTGATTGTTCTGCATATTTTAGTAAATAGATTTTGTTCCTTTGTTGATATACAAGGAAAAAAGGGGTAGTTTAGGATGGATTCATGGTTTTTGAATGATTTTGGTGGGAGATTAAGCAGGATAAAGTTGATTATACCAGATCTTTGAGAAACTTCACAACAATGGACAACTCAACAACAGAAAGCTTCAGAATAGTTAAGACGTTCCTTCAACCAGAAGGTGTGCTTCAATGGAGGCCCAGATCAGCATGTTTTCACACAATATTTGAGAATCTAACATGAAGGCTCGAGTTAAAAGACTCAATTAAACACCAAAATCTCTGATCAATCATGCCTAAGGTACACCCAAAGACTTACAGACAATCTTTATCAACAAATGACAGTGGAGTGATTTTAAATTTGTTTATCTCATCACAGGATGAAGGCTCTTCTTGAAATGAAATTGCAAATACCACTAAACAGTCACAGGGATGAGATCTTGTGTGATTTCACAAAGATTTCAATGTAAGATTGCAATAGGAACAAAAGAAACTATTTGCAGACATTCTGAAACAAAGAAGACACAAATTGCTAGAGATTGGACACAAATTAATTTCAAAATTACTTAGATTCATCAGCAGGGGAAAGCTTCCAGAGAAATCTCAGTGCTCGTCAATGGCTATACATCTGCAACCAACTTGACATGATAGAAAATCTAACATAGAAGAAATTAACAGGTTATCTCAGATTGGTCTCTCAGGAAGATGAATTTCTCAAATTTTCTCTTAAGAATTCAACCCCGACCATTTGCAAGAGTATTCTCATTGCATTTATACATTTTCTTGCTCACTCAATTTTCCCCCCAAAAGAGAAGAATATTCGAGGGACCTTTGCTTGTTACCAATTTTCCTCAGAAAGTGACATTTAACAAATTCACATCCGAAAGCTGCCAGGTGGACCAATTGTGAACTGATCATGTTTCTTGGGCCCTCGACTACTAACTAGGATGCCATGCCACAATGTTTTGGAAATCCTTCTAATCATTCTGATTCTGTCATGTGAGAAATCCCCTTTTTAATCATTTTTCTGGAGGCTCTGCACAACTAGATCTGACAGGTAATCCTTTTCACTCTCGAGGCAACACCTTTTTCATCTTTTGCACCTACAACTTTCATCATTTCATTCTTTTCCCTCTCTTTCCTCTGCAATTCTTCTCCGCATCCATATTCTCTGGTAATTCCCATTTTTGCAAGTGCCTGAGCAATTCCAACTTCAAAATATCGACCTTAACAATCCTTGGACTCACAAATTAAGTTCTGAATCCATTCAATGGCACTTTACAGACAGAGACGACAAGGAATTTCATCAAAAAATGATGAAAAATAGTGTGTATTCGCATCTCCAGGAGTCTTGGAGCAAAAATGGCAGAAAAACAGTGACTGCAATGCACAACAACCATTGATTCTGCCCCTTCTCCACTTTATATTATAACCATCCACATGTTTCCTTGGTGCAACTACAAAGGAGAAGTACAGGGGAAAGTTTCCAAACAAGCGCGGGCCTTCCACGTGCCCTGGGCCCAAGAAAAATGCCTTTTGGCCTTTGAAAAGTCTCAGTAAAAAAGGAGCCAGCGGAAGCCTCCACGTGTCTCAATGGTGCATTTTGAGATGGTCCCCAAAAGCAGAGACCCCAAACAAGTGTGGGCTCACCACATGTCTCAGTCTGGCAGAGTTGTTAAAAAAGTTGAAGGATCAGCGGAAGGTGCCATGTGTCTAGGGTCCGAGACAGTTTTCCTTGGCCGTTGAAAAGTCCAAGCAAAGGGCAGAAGTGAGCGGAAGCCTCCAAGTGTCCTCCTAGCACTTCTTCAAAATAAAACTTAGGGGTCGGTCCCCAAACATGCGTGGTCCCTCCACGTGTCCCAGGCCTTTCAAAATTGCTTTGAAAAGTTTAAGTATAGAGCGGAGCCGGTGGAAGCCTCCACATGTCTCCCTGTCGCAATTGTTAAGGTGGGACCCTGAGGTGGATCCTCAAATGAGTGCCAGCCCTCCACATGTCCATGGTCTGCCAAAACTGTACCGGCCACATGAAAAATTTGTCTAAGTCTGGGCAAGGCAGCGGAAACCTCCACGTGTCTCCCCGACGCAACTCCAAGGCCAAACCAAAAGGTGAATTTTCAGATGAGCGCCGACCCTCCACGTGGACAAGTTTTGAGTTGAAGCGAGCCTTAGAGTTTTCAAAGTGCCCCGCCAAGCCGCATCCAACCAGAAAGGGCCACGTTTCCACAGATGCTGAGATGTAAATTTGATGGGGAAAAACACACCCGTCAAACCGTAAAATGCAGGAAAATCACCATTTGAGCCCGGAAATGAATCTTTCTTTCAAGGACAGAGAATTTGGAAATGATATAAGGCCCAAATATGATCCTCTGAGCTACATCCAATCACGTTTCCACAGATATTTGGGACAAAAATGACAGGGACAACAAAACGTGACTGTGGAAAATGGAAGGAAGGGAAAAAACTTGAGTTTTCGCCCAAGTTACAGATCTTTTCACATGGACAGAGGAATGAAAAAAAAATTCTATACTTTTAAGTGATCCTCGACCAAGGAAGGTACTAATAATGGCAACCAAATGGAGGAAAAATATTTTATGCATCAATACGGGGAGATAGAAAACACGACAGAGCCCGTAAACTGAAGAATTTCAAGGACAAAGGGGGCTGCATAAGGAAATTCAATGGACCAAGATATGAATGAGGAAAAAAACTATCTCAAGATAAAGTCCTATGAGAAGTTTATGTGTACCATATCCATCTTGGCACTCTGTTTGAAGCATTTTAAGAATGAAACCAATTGTAAAGCGATATGGAGGCCTACTTTGCTTGAGAGGATGTGTTGTAAGTATGCATCAGAGCTGAACTGCAAATGGTTAATGACTATGTCACAGGGTGTAAGATATGTTTTGGCATGCCCAGTAGGACTAGTTGAGAAGTGGTGAAAGTGGTCCACTAATGACAACGATTTTAGCTTGAATGTAAATACATCACATCAATTATTTTTACCAGTGTCAATATCATAAGTATGGGAAATTTAGTTACCTCCCATAGTATGTTTCCAGCGAAGATACATGTTTTAACAAATATTTGGGCAAATAGCCGGTCTTTGGTTAAATGAATACCTGCACTTTAAAGTTTAACAACGCATGAATTCCATATTCATTCCCATGTATTTAACATAGATGGGAGATAGTTGATTTACCCACTTGTATATTCAATATGCATATGTGACTGAAATGCTTAATGGTATGGTGGAGATTGTCAGTTAGAGTAGTGAGAAAGATATCAGCAAAGATGGATGTAAGAGTAAGTTACATGGCACATCGAAATATCGGTGAATTGATGGCGACTAATCCAAGAAGCGATTCAAACAAATGCTAGATATTGCAAAAATAAGATATCTTTAAATAGTAAAAAGTGATAAATGCAACATAGAAATGGCCTATTTATGGTTGGATTCACTTTGTGTAAGGGAATATTGCTTAGGCTTAAAAGAGCTCAGTCAAGATACAAGTTCTTTGCGTCTGAGATCGCAAGGCAATTGAGATACTTGACATGGAATAATATACGGTTGTAGATTCAGGATCGTTCTTTGCAGGTGTCTTTGACAACTGTGGAACAATACTCATGGCTACTCCTTTGATGAACACAGGTGATCAACGAGGAGTTCGTAATGTATGCTCCAGATCATAATTCTAATTTTTAGGCTGATACTTCTTCAATCTAATATTGAGAGAGATGTCGACATTCTGATGATTAATGATATGAATAATATATTTCACTGCAACTTCAATCATTGGTATTTACAACTTGGCATTTCCAGCTTATCATTAACTTTAAAATGGTCAAATTTTAAATTGTGTTATGGTAGCATTAGTATAACTTGTGTATTTCCAATAATAATCAGTTCTCGTCAAATTGAATTTGCTAATTATTGACACAGATTATTCTACAATCAAGAAAAAGAGAGGTTTTATTCTCAGTGATTACAAATTGAATAGTTTAGTTATTTAGTCATTAAATGATTATTTATCATTATTGATATCCTTGAATTTCCTAGTAGGACTTTGGAATCATTTCCGTCATTGTTGATACAAATTTTAGAAGTGACATGGCCCCAATAATTTAGGAAATGTTGTTGCACGGTGAAAATTATGGACATCAACCGCAGAGTCCTGTTGATCTTAGATAAGAACACTCTTTTAAAACAATGAAATAACACATGAAGGTTTTTGAATATACACTTATAGTGAGTCTACAAAATTGCAATGGATTGAATGTTGAGGTAGATCTATGAAGATGACCAATCTTGCCTTTAATCCTGAGTCAAACTTCGTTCAAGTACAGCAAATTTTTAGCCGGGAAATGGTGTGAAAAATTACGTACATTCTGGTTCTCTAATGAAAACAATGTGTAAAGCAACTGAGTTATACCTTGGTTATACTTAAGCCACTTGTTTTACAATAAGTAAAAAGGTACAATATTGAAAGTGGCAACACATCCAGAGATAAAGTTATACTTCAAAAGAAATCCTTAAATGATAGGGTATATGAGTCACTACATAGAGGCACAACCAAAAAGTCAATCCAAATTAAAATCATAGCCATTTTAAATGGGTTGAAGCGTATTGTTTAGAAATTACTTAGTGTTATGGGATCAATAATGGATCTAATGTAAACCATTTATTATAAGGACTGGGTTTCAACCAAGGCTTGAGTGGCTCAAGATCAATATGGCTCGATAAGTGAGAACCAATGTTACAAATTAAAATTGAGATATCCTTCTTAGGTCAGCACGAGGAAATTAGATTTTCGATATCTATTAGAACATTAGGTTGTGAAATAACCCTATTATAGGATTTTGTGAAATAGTAAAGTGAAGAACTAATCTTGAAATGTTTTAACCATGGCCCTATGGAGGATTCTAATCCTAAATAAGATCATGGTTAATAAAGAAGGAGATCTAGACAAGGTGAATCCCATCTAAAAACCGTCTCTCTTTAACCGATTCTTGCCAAGGTTATGAGGGCATATTCATTCGTTGAGTGTCATCCTAATGTTTTCCTTGCGTCAAAGGAGGCTTAAAACCTAAATCATCTACCTTAGTTTGTCTTATATTTCAACTATCAATGAGCATATCTAGGTATCTTATAATTCATGTAGCTATGTGTGTGGGTTAAAGGGTGAATGGACAACTCACATCTTGAAGACTCATCTACAAATAAACAATAAAACATTACATTCATGAACCTAGCAAATGTGTCAAGAGGTAAGAATAGATAAAGAAAGAATCCTAAAGGAGGAAACAGGGAATGCTTAATACATTGTCCATAACATGAAAAAGGAGAAAGTAGAGTAAATTAGGGAGAGTCTTTAACAAGATGAAAGTGAAGCTAGTGGAAATATTCTTCACAGAGGAATGATAGAGCCAAATTTGATGGATTATGTGAGAAGGTCGTAACATGTGAGGAAATTTCCATAAAATGTCATATGCAGCTCAAAACCAAGGAACTTAAACTTTGTTGCATGTTGTGTAAAAAACTTCCATTCCTTGGATCAATTCAGACAACTCAGTGTTAAAGATATATTTCTAGATGCTTGTGTGGTAAGGCCTCGTACATTCAAGTAAGTTACAATGATTGAATGCCTGAGGTTCATATATTTTGTGCCATATAGTAGGTGATGAGCAAACATAAATCTTAATATCTTTCCATCTAATTGAATTTGGTTGGATATGGGAAAGCAATTTCTCCTATCTAATGTTGGGCCCACTTTTCCATAACACACTCATCATAATTTATAGCAGAACAAACTACTAGTGAACAATGTCAAACATACAACCCTACAGAACACATACAGACTTGCAGTGGTATAATGTATTTGAGAAGTAAGCACACATAACATAGGATTTCACCATTAATAATCCATTACCCCAAATGACCAGATAAGGTTAACTCCACAAGTTCCTTATTTTGAACTAGCAATAACATTTGCAAATAAAATGATACCCAAATGTTAGAAGTCATAGTTCAGTGATATAACTTGGTTATTCCAATCATACCACAAATAAATTATATTTTAGCTTGAAGCTCGTTCAATCCACAGACTTAGCACTCATGGGCTACAAGTTTATTATTTTGATCGTCAACAGCCTTACACAAGCTCTAATGGTTATGAGCTAATATGTCACAATGAGGTCCATTTCTTCATAATAGCCGTGAGTTGGCATAATCATTGAAGTCATGATTTATTTAACAAATTTTCTAAATTTTCGAAATCATTCCCTTTTTGTAACATTTGGAGGTATACAAAGTAAAATTTTTATGTGTGAATGACTTACCACCTATCTGAATATCAATATGGTTTTAAGCATATATTGTAATAACTAAATTTCAACACAAGGGGAGAATATAATTCTAAGGTGATAAGCATTGTCAAAATGTAAGTTACAAAGCAGTGTAACGATGTTACACCACAAAACTTGCCCTGGTTTTCCATGTATTGCCAATAAAACACCATGCTTATATCCTAGCATAAGGAAATGGTAAATAAGTTCAATAATGTCATTAGTAATCAACATGCACAATACTTTTCAAAACATTTAGGTACTAAAAGGATAATCACAATGAAAATAATTTGAGAGAGAAACAATACAAAAATCGAAAAAGATGTGTTTGATTCTAGTCTAACATAATTGAACCCATAAAACAAAACTTTCCTTTCCTATAACATTCCTGAAGACAATACATTTTTACATAATAAAATACTATTCACTTAATGGTCTGACATGGAAGCTTTCTCATAGCTTCCATACATTTTCAACCTTTACCTAAAAATCAATGAGACATATTGAGATGAACAAGGCAAACAATACATACTTTGAAGATAGATCTAAAACCACAATCAGATTACAACTTGCCCTCACACATAGGGTGAAGCCTTGATTTCACGTTTTGTCTGGAGCTCAAAATTGCAACCCTACCCTGATTTGTCATAAACTATAGATAAGACCTCAGGATTTTCGAGGCAACATGGGACTATCTCCAAGTTGTGGGACCCTTGTAAATAAGACAAACCTCTAGAGAAGTCCGGTTCCTCTACCTAATCCTACTGCTAAAACTACTCCTAATGCAAAAAGCATATCCTAAACTAAACATGCCAAGGTACCAGGGTAAGAAGGAGATGCAGAAAGGGAAATCCTAAGCTAAAGGGGTGGTAATAGCACTATAAAAAGGAGTGGAGATATTCTAAGTGAGTGAAAATATGGAGAAAAAGAATTGGGATAGGGCATGCAGAAGTACCACAGTCCGGAACAACATTCAATTCTCCATTTCTGTGGAGCACAATGAATATGATTCCTACAAGAAGAATAAAGTATGCACAATATACCTACAAATATACAAGTCAAAAAATGAAATATAACTCAAGATAGGGTGAGAAAAGACAAAAAACACAAATTTTATTTCTTAAAAGGATGTACAATCCATTACAAAGTAGGCACAAGGAAATAATCCTTTACAGAATGCCAAAATTTGAGGCCTATAACTCACAACAGCTCTGGAACAATTTTGACAAAGTTCCTTTACAATACAGAACAACCCCCCCATAAAAAATGAGGAGAAGTTACATTATATAGACAAAAAACCTTGAATTTTCTTCACCAATTGACAACTTGCGTTAATTATCTAAAAATAAGGTATGTGAAACCATGAAAATTTTCTTTCCAATGGTACCTTTCTTACATGAGTGGACATGGGCGCCATACCTCATTAAATTGGTCATTGAGTTACTATGTATTGTGTTCATTAATGCTTGACCTGTCATTGATGTTCCTGTATTCTTTCGGTTGCATGCATTCCTTCTCCCCAATAGTTGCATGCATTCCTACTCCCGAATGGTAGCATTCTTCTTTCCCTGCAACTGGTTGCATAATTCTCCTGGTGTCAGATGGGAGTATGTTTTCTCCTATTGGCTAGTTTTATCTCTTTGCCTTACTTTTCTATTGTTGGTTGGTTGCATAATCCATATAACCGGTTAGTTTTGGTCATACCACCACCTGATTTTTCACCCAAAACTACTCCACTTTTGCAACTAACAAGTAGCATACTTTTTCTAACGACTGGTAAAATATGTACACTGCTACCAAATTTCCTTATATTTCTATTCTGCTTGACCATTCTTACGTCACCACTATGCTACCAGTTGGTAGCATCATAAATGCTATTTGAAGGTAACATCTAAAGATGCTACCAATGCCTCTACGTCATTTATCACCTAGGACCCCAACCAATCCGTTCCTTTGACTCGTTGTGACAATGATCTATTCCCCACCTCGCCATAACTTTCCAAGTTCACACTAGCTTTGTCGCTACTCTCATACAACTCTCTAGCTTTCCACATAGAATCAACTCGGCCATAACTTGGATGAGCCACCCACAAGCTACCCTTTTCCTCTAAAAAATATGCACCCCATTGATTTCTAATGCCTAGGTTCACACGATAGTCAATTTTACATAGGGTGCAAAAATGGATAATAATATGGTGAATTGTGGGGTGATCTTCTTGTTAGATTTGAAAGATCAGTAACCTTGAAGCATCCATTAGACATGGAGTTAACCTACAAAATGAAACTTATATGATAACTAAAAATTTCATCCCTAAAGCCTCTAGATCCCTGCATATACCTGATTATCACTTAAAACTACCAGGGATGTTAACTGGTTGTTCCCATCATAAGACCCTACTTGAAACTGAAGAGTCACCAACAACAAAAGGCACAACACTATGTACAAACAGGAAAATCATACACACCCCAAATGGAAAATCCGGAGTGTACAAAAGAACTTATTACAAAAGCAGACCTAAACTATCAACATAACAATGTGCTAGTAGCACTTGGAGGAAATGAACTAATATAATATGTATAAGGGAAATATTTTACTTTAGTAACAATGATTTAGATAGACTCCGTTCACCAGAATATACAATTCTTCCCCGTCCAACTTTGACAATTAGAAAACATTGTTTGCATTGTAGCTTGAAATCATATAAGGGACACTCCACATTTCATCAAACTTGGAGTGCCTTCCTGGTATGTCCCTATCTACATCCCACTTCAAGACAAAATACCCTTCTTGGAAACTTCTGTCTTTTTCCCTCTTATCAAATCTTATCTTAATCTGGGCCTAGTCCTTCTCCATTATTTGCATATATTGACCCTTGAGCTCTTCAAGCTCCATGAGTTTTGCATACCTCACTTCCATGAGATCAAATTTAGAAAAATCTAATTGTTTGATAAGTTCCAATATTGGAAGCTTCAGAGATACCAATAGCCTTTCTTCTCTTCCATGAACTAATATGTAAGGAGAACTACTAGTTGACCTCTTGAGAGTCATTCTATCAACACCTTTTTAATGTTTTGTGACATATCCTTTGGTTCACATCTAGAACCTCCTTATGATATTCAATTTTTTTTTTGTGGAATTAACCTGGCCATTACCCTGCGGGTAATAATTTGAGGAATTTCTCAAATATACACCATTTTCACAGCCTAATAAAATATTTTTATTCTAAGAAAATACAAGGCATTATTTGATATTATAGTTTAAGGGACACCAAATCTAGTCACAATATCTTCATAGAAGTCCAGTATGTTGATCTCATTTACTTCCTTGAGTGAAATAACCTCTTTCCATTTGGTGAAGTAATATGTGGCTGTGAGGATCCATTTTTGGCCCATGATGGAATTTGGATTAATTACCCCAATAAAATCCAACCCCCATTGTATGAATGATTGTTCAACTAAGATAGGGTGGAGTGGAAGGCCTACTATATTTTATTTTCATGTAAAAAAGGCACACTTATTTCATTTACTAATACATGCATATCAGTGATTGAAAATTTTAGGCCAATAATACCCAACCTTCATGATTCTAAGAGATGTCACTCTTGGGGAAAAGTGACCACCTGTTTCTCCATCATGGAACTTATGTAATATTTTTTTCTATTTGATATGTTTTGATGCACCTTAGGAGGACACCATTTACATCTTTCTTGAATAAAATAATATCAACCAACACATATGGAATACAATGTAACCTAAAATTTCTTTTCTTGGCCTTATTCAATCCTTGAGTGCATTGACCTGTTTGGAAGAAGTGTACTATATCCTGAGTCCAACAAGAATTGGGTAAGGCATTGGCTAATTTCTCTTGATCATTTTGAAGCACAAGGAAAACTTCTCATCTGCATGATGACTTGAAACTAACTGCTCACACAACCCTTTTCCCCTAGCTATTTTATTCACCTTGATATCAATGTCATATTACATGACCTTGGTAATCCATCCAACTCTTTTTTCATTCAGATCCCATGTTTGAAATAAATATTTTACGCTAGCATGTTAAACTAGTAGATGAATTCTATTATTTGACACTATATTCTTGAATTTCTTTAAAATTCTTATCACAACAAGGACATGTTTCTCAATGAATGAATATCTTACCTAATAATATTCAAGGCCTTGGTTGAAGAATGCAATGAGTTGCTCTAGTCCTTTTTGATTTAGCTACACTTGTACTGGTGAGATCATCTTAACAACTCCAAAGGTATAAAAAGTGAAATCCCTTGAGAAATATGGATTTATAAGGGTTAGGGCCCATGTAATGGCCTTCTTTATAGCTTCAAATCTCTCTTTTCCTTTAGTAGTCCACTTGAAATCCGTGTTATTTTTTAGCATCAATTTCAGTGGCTTGACAAGCTTAGTAAAATTTGATACAAATATTTTAACAAAGTTAATTCTTGTTATCACTAAATCACAACACCCTTCGATTTGCACAAGTGTGTGTGCTTAAGCTCACGGTGTGACTGAGTAACGTGGGTATTATCTCCAAGTTGTGGGACTTGCTAGTTGAGATAGACCTCCAAAGAAAGTTGGTTCTTCTTCCTAATCCTAGTGCAAAATAACTCTACTAAAAGTAAACTATTGATTACTCCTAATATATCACTTCCAAGGGACCAAGGAAAGAGAAAGAACATGAAAATAACAGAATCTACACTACAGAGGTGATGCACCAAAAGAAGAGTAATATAATGATCCCCCAATGTGTGAAAATGGAAGCAAAATGCAGATTAGAAAGGGTGATAACAGTTATCCACAGTCTAATACAAGAACTCACAACAACATTTCCATGCATGCACAATAGCAATAGATCCATGCAATAGCACAAGGTAGACACAATATATTTGTAACAAGATTGAAGAGGCAAGAAAAATGTAATCAAACACAACAAGGGAAGATACATCCACAAACTTGCATCTATTGCTTCACTGATATGCACAGTTCAAGTTATTACAAAATAAATGTCAAGATTGCCATGCAAGGAGTCCACTACAAAGGCCAACAATACATTGGCTTCACAAAACCAAAATGACATAGTTTTTCTACTCAGACCATCCTCCCTTATAATGAGCCTAAAACTTCAATTTATAGAATTTTGGGAGGGAGAGAGAGAGAGGGGATGCAATTCCCAAAATTCCATTCTCATTAATTTAAAGTCATGATAAATGAGTGTGGTTGGTGGTTTTGGACTTGCAGAAGCACTCCCAATGTGTCCCACAACTTGTAGTAGTGAAAGAATGATTTCCCATGCTCATTGAATGCTCCTCCAACCACTTTCCAATAACCAAACTGAACTAGGATCATTTTTATTAAAAATCACCATCAAGTATTCATTAATTTTTGTATTTCTTGGTTATTGTGTGATGGGCGTGGAGACACAATTCCAACGAGACCAATTTATTGAAAATCTATTGAGAATTGCAAAATTTATGGCCCTTTGAGTGTGAGTAGCTATTTTGAGTTTGCCAGGGATTTCTTGCATTTTACGGGACTGAGCATTTAATATTTTTGATCTGGAGATTTTTTATTTTCTTTTTGCCCACCTACCCTTGTTAAAAATAATAAATCTAGTTTTTTTAGTGTAGAGTATGTCGAGCCCTTTCCAAAAAGTCCTATTTTGTCGAAATTAGAGCTTTGGATAAAATGTTATGCCTATTTTAAGAATAGGGTTGGGGTGTTCCACGCGGGTTCTCATAATCCACACTAAATCACTTTCCCTTTACATTTTGGGTATTGAGAGACTTTGGGGAACTCATGGAACTAGGGTACAAGGGTTTCTTAGGCCGATGAGACCTGATTCACCCACAATGCACTCTACCTCCTTGAGTGCGGAAATTTCACCTCTGCAGGGAACTCACGTCCCTACGGTACCTGTTTAGCTAGGGTCCCTCTAACCCACAACTTGTTTCCCACCCACACAACACCAAAATTAATGCCAACTTTGTTGTGCGGTGATTTTGGGTTCATGGGGAACTCATGTCCTTGCAGTACTTGGATCGCCTGGGCCTCAAACTTTTGCCTTTTCCGCAATACATTGGATTCGTTTCAATACCCTTTGTAAATCGGTCAAGTCAGGATTTCGAGGAACTCATGGCCTGATGGAACTTGTGCTTCATGGGCCATCGGGACCCACTTTACCTGTAAATCATTATTTCCTTAGCATTTTGGACCCAATTTGTGGATAGGGAACCCTAGTTCCATCCACAGCCCCTAGACCTGCAATACGTAAAAATAGGTTCCTTTTCAATTTTTTCAAATTTTTAGATATTTTTCAGTAGCTCCTTAGATTTTTCTTGAAAAGGGGAGTTATAGAAAATCAAAGGCATGCCCCCAAAATCCATATTTTTTTGTTTTCACTATTTCTATCTATCAAAGTCTAAATAAATTATGCAAGTTATCGAAATCACCCTAGGGTAAATTTCAGATAACAATTCTCCCCAAGAAAGTTTGGAGATTCTTTTTATGACTAGGAAATGGTAGTGTTATAATGACACTAACTCTTTATGGATCAATGCTTAATTCTTTCTCAAAACAATGTGGCCTAGTAGTTTACCTTCATGGGCTAAGAAGATACACTTCTTGGGATTGAGAGAGGCTCTGAATTGCCTACACCTTTCGAAGACTTGCCCAAGATGAAGGAGGTGATCATATGCATCCCTGGAGAACATCGTGATATTATCAAGGTATACAAGGAATTTTTTGTTTAATAGCCCTTGGAATGCCATGTCCATGGCCCTTAGGAAATTTTCTCCCGCATTAGATATACCAAATGAAATTTTCCTATAAGCATAGGTTCCCCACTTAGTGGTGAAAGTGGTATTCTACTGATACTCCTCTTTCACCATACTCTAGTTATATCCAGAGTACCCATCTAAAAGAGAAAATATTCCAAAGCCAGCTACCATCTGTAAAATTTGTTCCATTGAAGGAAATGGGTAGTGGTTTTGTAGGGAAGCTTTGTTTATATCTATGAAGTCCAAACACAACCTAATATCCCCATTCTTCTTCTATACTAGAACTAGATTAGCCACCCATGATAATTTCTTGATGGGAAAGATGATACTTTCATATATTAACATATTCAGATCCCTTTTTATTAGAGGTTCAATATGAGGGTTGATGGGCCTCTCTTTTTGTCTGTTTGGCTTGGCTGTAGGGTCCAACTAAATGGTATGATGGGATAAATTAGGGTCAAAACCTCTAAGGTATTCGTAGTTCAAAGAAAAAACATCAGAAAAATCTTGACAAAGTTTCAAAAAATCATTCTTCTCTTGAGATGTGCTTACCTTTTTAATTTTAAGAGATTTTGCTTGACCCACTGAGATAGGTTATGCATCATCACCCTTGACAAATATGTTTACTTTCTCTTTCCTGAATTGGTATTTAGGGTTGAAGATGGAATCTAAGGTCACTAGAACCGTAGGCAGTTTGTTTTTTCTAAGATGTACAATCTGGTGTCCATATTGCCCTTCCAATTTTTCCTAGTTCCTTGAAGAGAATTTAAATTCTTCTTGAAGGAAATGTATGATTCATTGATCATTTTTGAAGACTTGCAAACTTGTAACATTGTCTGGTATGACAAACCTCACTATCATCTTGATATGTGGCTGAACTTTTCTTTTCCTAATATTATCAACAACATCAAACCTTGCTCCAATTACAACACGTTTGTCAGAAGCCTCATTCTCTTTCCTTGGGATAGCCTAAATATTGAAGGATTCAAAATCTTCTAACATATCCCACACTTTGTGCTTGAGTATTTGAGTAGATCATTCATGGATGCATGGGAACTTCTGACCTTATTCACAATCAATTCATTGTTCCCAAATGCTTGTAAGTTCTTAATATTTTTATTCCTTTCCCATTACAGTCCATGGGTAAGTGATTCATACTTGACTGTGTCATTATAACAAATGAACTAAAATATGAAAGTAGAGTATTATTTCATACCTTTAGGGGACATAAGTACAAGTCCTCCCCCTATACCTTGTCTAATCCTTGATCCATCAAAGTACATTTTCCAAAATCCATTCTCACCTTCATCATCTGGATTGGTGACACTAGGAAGGGATGAATTTTATTTATGCAGGTAGTAAACACCCAGTTCAACATCTTACATATCCATGTATGGATCATAGCTATGCCACCTGTGTGCCCATTCATTAAGGATTAAGTTGGTAATGCCTCTAATTTGAGTGTTTTCCTCTTAAGTTGTTGGGAAATTCTCTTGATAACAAACTATGATATTTTCATTTATAGGGCTAGGTGTATAAGGCTCTATATGATATGTAGCAATTGGATTAGATTTGATGGTATCCTTAGCTCCATACCTGGTCTTGAAGAGCATATGAGACAAATCTATTGATAAATATCCACCAATTTTGGTAGTGAAATCCGTAGATAAACACAGGGAAAAGAGTGGAGGAAAATCAATTACTGATACATCTTGGGGAACTGTGACATTGGAACATGCATGAAATGTGAGGCTTAAACCCTTGATAACTCCAATCATTCCCACCAATGTCCCATCTAATTATGCCACTCCTTTAGAAAGAGGCTCATACTTGAGGCCCAGCTTGTGTACACTCTTCTTTGGCATTACTAAGCTACTTGCCCCAAAGTCAATCATGTAGTTGTGTACCAAGTTATCCCTAATGATCAAGGACACATAGAAAGGTGGATGCTTCAAATTTATTCTTTGTTGACTCCCTTCCATTTGCATTACATTGGTAAGGACTTTGTCTCGATCCTTGGGTGGCTGATTTAGAGTGGACAAGTTAGCTATGGCTACCTGCAAAACATCCCTTTGGCTTGGAACTATCAATGATTCCCACATGTAGATACTCACATTTATTTTCCTCATTTTATTCAAGATGTTGAAGGGAGATGAATGATACTTTTTCTGTGCCTTTGTCACAACAACCTTTTCTTGATCTTGAGATGGTATGGAAGATACCTTAGGCTGATTTTTTAAATATGGAAATGTGCTTGAACTGCCCCCTCCCTAAACTATCAAAGAGGGTTGCGAAGGGTCTACATCCACCACATGTCTTTATTCAATAGCTCTCTTCTTGGACCTATTATTTTCAGCTATACCTTGGGGAAGATTCTAGTTGATTCCACAAAAGTCTTCATCTTGCCAATTCACAAGTGAAATGTCACTTGGAGGGGGTTCTTGAGAAACCATTTGCTACTGATTTTCATCTGCATGTGCATCTTGAGAAACTAATGTAATTTTCACCATCAAATCTTGGTTAAGAATACCGTTGAGGCATGTTTTTTGGTTGTGTGGAAGAATACAAGGGAAACACCACTCATAATATTGCACAAGATTATTTTTAACAGGAACTAAAACGTGGGATGAGCTGAGTGCCATGGGATTATATGGTTGAAATGGTCTAGCAAAAGGAAACTTGTTCTGATTTTGATTTATAGCTTGAGTTGAAATATTTTTTGGATGGTAAGGGGGCTTATTGGGTTAGTATGGAGGGTGATAAGGTCTGAAATATTGAGCTTGCCACGTCTTAATGGATACAAACTCACTCCCAAAAATTTACAATTATTTCATTACTTCCTATAATTTAGTTGAATGACTTGAGGAGGTGGATTATTCACTAGAGATCTAGTTTCTTATGGTTGGAATAGGTGCTAGTTTAGGGGGTTGATTAGTGTTTTCAATTTTGGGATAAATAGGCATGTGAGGCCTATGAGAAAGTTTGATAGCTTGAATTAAATAGTTTTCAAACCTAATGGCTAATGTATAGGCTATTGGGAATGTTATACCTCCCATAGATTGAACCATAACAAGAAAATCAGAATTAAGGGATTTTAAAAATAAATAAATGCACCTTCATCAGTTGGTCTTACGAGGGATAGAATTCTTTCCCACATCTTACAGAACCTGAAGTTGAAGTCTACCATGAGCTCATTGGGAGTCCTCTTTATAGTTGTCAACTGCTCTAACAAGGATATGTTATCTTCTCTCTCTCTCTCTCTCTCTCCAAACTGATTGCAAAGAACTGTGCATAACTGATTCTAATTTTGGATTGATCACGCTTTTAGACTCTTGAACCATTTTATATCCTTTCCTTTGAAAGAGGAAGATAGAAGCTTCACAGCTACATCCATATCAACAATTTCATGGATAACACAAAAAATTTCAATGTCTTGGATATGATTAACTGGAGTAGTGTGATTTTACCCAGTAAAGAATGGATTCTCTTTAAAGCAGCTACTCGAATAGGATTTTGGGAATTTAGAGAAAGGGGATAGCTTCCAATAAAATTGACCAATGGTTGATTCTTCCTCTTCCTCGTGATTCCAATTTTGGATTGATCATGCTTTTGGAATCTTCTACCCCTTCTTCCTCTTCCTGGTGATAATTACAGGTACTCAAAGACACCTTCCTCGGTTGTTTTAGACCTTGTTTAAATTCATCTCATGGGATGAGACACTTTTATTGTTTAAACCGATAAATTTAATGTTTGGAGTCTCCAAATGTGTTGCTGCAGATGGTCCAAAGGTTAGACTATTACCAAGATACACATCTAAACTTGATAAAACTGAAAAGTATTAACTTTTGTCCCACCAGGCGTGCCAAAACTGTTATCACCAAAAAATAGCACCCTCTAATATGTCATAAACTATAGATGAGCATTCAGTATTTTTGCATAACATGGGATTGTATCCAGTTGTGGGACCCTTGAAAAATGAGACAAACCTCTAGAGAAGGATGATTCCTCTACCTAATCTTATTGCTAAAACTACTCCTAATGTAGAAATAAAATCCTAAACTAAACATGCCAAAAGACCAGGGTTAGAAGGAGATGTAAAAAGGGAAATAATAAGCTAAAGGGGTGGTGATAGGAATAGAAAAATGGGTGGAGATATTATAATGAAGTGTAAATAGGGAGAGGGAAAGAATAAGTACCACGGTTTGAGACAACATCCAGTTCTCCATTTATGTGGAGCACAACCAATTTGATTCGTGCAAGAAGAATAAAGTATGCACAATATATCTGCAAATGAAATCGACTGAAAGAAATACAATATAACTTGAGCTAGGGTGAGAAAAGCCACAAAACACAAATTTTATTTCTTATAAGGATGCACATTCCATTATAAAGTATGCACAAGGAAAGAATCCTTTATAGAATGTCCAAATTCAAGGCCTACAACTCACAACAACTATGGATTTTTTTTGAAAAAGTTCCTTTACAATACAAAACAATACCCCCATCACAAATAAGGTGAATTTACTTACATAGACAAAAAACATCGAATTTTCTTCGCCAATTGAAAAATTTCATTAATTCTCTGAAAAGAAGTAATGAGAAGCCATATAAATTTTCTTTCCAATGGTACATTACTTCCATGGATGACCATGAGCGCCAAACCTCATTAAACTAGTCGTTGATATAATCTATATTGTGCTCATTAATGCTCAACCCATCATTGATGTTCTTATATTCATCCAGTTGCATGTATTCCTGCTCTTGGATAGTAGCGTTATTCTTTCCCCGCAACATGTTGCATAATTCTCCTGGTGTTGGCTAGGAGCATGTTTTCTCATATCGATCAGTTACATCTATTTTCCTTGTTTTCCTACTATCGGTTGGTTACATAATCCATGGAACCGATCGGTTATGGTTATACCACCACTTGGTTCATCACCCTAAACTACTTAACTTCTATAACCGGATGATAGCATACTTTTTATTTTTGCTGATAACATATTTTACTACCGGCTGGTAGCATCCATACACTGCTACTGGTGTTCCTTATATTACTCTACCACTCGACCATACCTATGTCGCCACTGTGATAGTGGCCGATAGCGTCCATACATGCTACCGACTAATAGCATCCGTATATGCTACCAGACGGTAGTGTCCATACATTCTACCAGCCGGTAGCATAAAAAATTTTACTTGTGCCTCTGCTCCTGTAGACACTAAAATTAGGTCACACTCTTCTTTGGTCCCTCGATGAATAAACACCCTTCATCAAATTCACCTAGCCATGGCCCCCTTCACCCCACTAATATTAATTTAATTAAATTAATTCATTATCCTCACTATATCTATTATTTAAATATCTTATTTTAAATAATATCCACACATATAGTTCACTTAGACACCTCACCAAGCCAACTCAACCTAAGACCTATGCTTAGTAAGTTGCCATAACTAACTAAGACTTACCCAAACCCTAAAAATCAATACCTACATTCCCTTTAACCACATTTCCACATGCTCACAAGAAGCTCCCAGTCTAATCCACAGATTAACGACAAAAAATCTAAGGAAATCAAGAGGATCTCCCTAGTTTAGTAAACCTAGGAAATCTTACCTTGACTGACGTTGGTTACCCCTAACCGTCGCCGGTTAAGCCGGAACTGTCGTTGGTTACCATTTTAACCCAAAAACAACCTTATTCTCAAGGTTGAAAGCTTGAAAGTAGAAGGTTGAAGAGAAAAAACACATCTCAGAGAGATAACACATCTTCAGAGAGTGAATTCTAGTGAGAATCTGCATGCAAGGAAGGAGATCAAGCATCTTTTCTTGCACATCCATCCCAGCCATGATTTGATCTAACCAAGCAAAGAGGAATGTACATATATCCCATGCAGAAGCTTTCCTTCAGTTGGTGATCACTTGTAGACTTCAAAGCCCCTCATCAGCACCTCCATCCCTCACTCACAGGCATTCAGGATCGGAATCTAAGTAAGTATAATGTCATACATTTCTGGTTTATTTCATTTCATCATCATTTTATCATCCATTGTTTACCTAGCCAGCTATTGACCTTATCCAACATTTCCACCTCTATATACCCATTAAAACCTCGTCAAAGCCTACCCCAATCACCCAATACCTCATCCTAACTAACCAATGTACTTTGTGCAATCACAAAGGAGACCCAAAGCTTGTTTTGTGGCATTTCCAGATTTCCACAATAACCGGCACCAGCTACACCCAACCATCGTTGGTTACCCTTAACTGACATCGGTCTCTGTATTTTCCTATACAGCCCAAAACAAAGACCTACCCGCCGAATTTCATCTGACCCTCATCCACCTGTGATCTAACCGAGACCTCTGTAAAACCTGCAGAACCCAGAACCAATCATTTAACTTTTGGATTCTATTCTAGCTTAGCCTGTTAGATTAGATCTATTTATTATTGTGTTTTAAGTGAGATACCTAAATCATTTCAAATTACAATAGGATTTACTTTGTTTACACTATTAAATTGTTTAAAACAGTGGACTGATAACCATCTAGGAAGTATCACACTTCCTAGATATAGCATACGCTAGGCAATTCACTGCCCATATTGTTTAATTCCTTTTGGTGGTCTTGCTCTGCATTACAGGTAGTTCCTCCTAGCCAAAAGGAAGCTCTCATGATCAACTATGGATTCAAAATTCATGCGCGCGCAACAACCCATCAACCAAAATTTGAATAGGTATTCCTCCTATGCCTGTTACCCTATCCGTTTCGTCAAAACTTCAAAGAAATGATCTAAGAATCAGGTGAAACAATTTAGCATGCCCGGTGCGACCCTACCAGGGTTCCTTGCATTTCATTGATTCCTAGGAAAAGTTGTGTGTTTATTTCCCTTCTGAAAAGCATACACACTAATTTTCTTTCTTGGTAACCCACCTCTTCTTTCTATTTGCTATAATGGAAACTTTTCTTTTGGTGTAATTAAAAAGAACCATTTATTCATGTTGTCTGCATTGTAGTGAAAGAGCATCCCTCTTCCTCTTCATCTTATTATGTCATTCAATTTCACATCTCGATTTGGGCTTAAAAATAAGTGCATTCCATTCTGATTTATTGCATTAGCTCATATTAATTGAGGGAAACCTATACCCTGGAAGTCATGCCCAACTGATGGTTGACAAACGATTTGTAGAAAAACACTTCTTTCCTTTTCTCTTTCTTTGAGTCTTACCAAACCTCACAAAATTAAAAATACATACATTCTTAAACAACATCCTACCTGGAAGAAGCTGTAGGTGATCACAGGATCATGACATAGTGGGCACCTAGCTCATTTCTCTGTCGAGTCATACTTCAGATTAAAACCCACCCCCACCATACATACTTGAAACCTCACCTTTTAGATCTCCTTCTTTGTAGGAATCCATCCTCACCAAAAAAGTCTATTTCAAAATTCATGTGTCAGTCCCTAAATAGCATAACCTAAACAAACATAATAGAAAGGGCACTCCTAGGATCACATTTTTCTTAGTATTTCTACTTGGCTTGTGTTTTGAGGTGAGAGATCACGTTCTTCACTTTTTGTTCATCCTTGCACGCTCCTCATCACAACTGGTGTATTCTAGCTTCACATGAGTGTTCCTGGGCCATATCATCATCATTCTCAGAATTCTCGGTCTGATTATACATCATATTTTAATTCACAACCACTTTTCTTTCATCACTATTTCAATTTCATAGTAACCGTCGTCAGCTACCTCTGACCGCCATCAGTTATACCCAACTGACGTCGGTTCCAGGTCCTTTTGCTAAACTACTAAAAAGGAAATTTTAATTCATTTTCTTCCACTTCTTATAGTCCTTGTCACTACCATCATACCCATTGACGTTGTAAACATCATCAGATTTGGCATCCCTGTCAAATTTCACCTTCTTCCTTGTTTTTCACTCACTGTCCATTTTCTACAGTGACTAGCAGTGGTTACCCCTGACCGGCGCTGGTTTGCCTTAACTGGCATCGGTTAGCCTGTTTCACTTTCCAACCACCCTTTGGTACCTAATCCACTTTTTACCATTAGATTCACCTATTCTTGCTATTTTTTGTGTCATTCACAAAGAAGCAACCCTACCTGATTAGTACTGGTTCACATGGTGTTGACCCAAAGACAAGCAAACACACGCTAATTGTCAACCTCTCCCACCTAGTCCTTCACCACCTTCCATTTTATCACCAGCCATGGATCCCATCCAGCCTCTTACTATCTCTACCGGAGATGAGGAGTTCACATGACTCCTTGACCAAAACCCTGCTGCCTTGCAGTTTTACCTTTTCCACTCATCCACTTGAGATGCCTCATGTTAGTTGATATACGACATGCCCGTATCTATCCACTGAATCTTGCTCCCACTCCCTCATCGGCCCCATCTGGCTCCGTGCTACCCGCATCTACCTTACCCCCAGTCATTTCGTAGCTAGGTCCTATACCCACTATAACTTCCACATCTGCTACCTCCGTGGCAACCGCTACATCCACTATACCCATGACAACTACCCCAAACACAACCTCATCTGCCCCTAATGTCTCACACATACCCATATCTACATTACCACCTCTAGTGTTGGTGACTCCTACCCCATTTCAGAATGTGGTCCTTTCCATTCCACAAGCATTAGCCCCTATTGCCACTAGGGTTACCACGACCCTTCCACCCCCATATACATACTACCAATAACCTCCCGTTTCATCCATTATACACACCGGATGCATACCCCGTATTTCACTGCCTTCTTCTCAATCAACCTACATGGAAGCCCCATACAATGGAATGCCACCCCTTTTATATGCCCAAAACCAACCCTCTCACGATACAGAAGGCACCCAATCATTACAACCAACCAACAACATAATTAAATTGATGTTGGAAAAGATACAGACATTGGAGGCATCGGTTTTTAGCTCCCACAACACTCTCACCTATGACGAGATTTACAACGAGCCCATTCACCCATCCATTCCTATCCGCTGATACCCTGTGCATTGGGAAATGCCTAAATTTAATCGTTTCAATAGCAAAGAAGACTCGTAGTAGCATTTGCGGTCCTTCAAACACATGTGTTATCTGACCACTCATGATGATGCCTTACTCTTGAGAACCTTTCCCATGTCCCTCACTAGACCTGCATTAGATTGGTATAGTGGGTTACCTAGACACTCTATATTCTCATTCAATCAGGTAGCCCAAGCCTTCTTGGATCATTTCTCTATCAATATCATGTAGAAGGTTACCATGACCGATCTATACTCCACACGTAAGTATGAGGATGGATCTATCGTAGATTTGTTGCTCATTAGCGTAGCCTGATCAACCAACTTACCTTCCAACTGCCACAAATAGAACTCGTCGAGCTCTTTACATGGGCTTGTGCTAGACATATCTCACCAACCTTGTAGGTCCAAACCTTCCGAACATTCGATGAAGCATTCACTATGGCATGAAAGTTAGAGATTTGGGCCATTGAAGAGAAGAAAATCCAATTACACAATAAGAATTTGACATTCATGTAGAATGATACCTCTTCTTCTTCCAAACCACAAACCAATTATTCAAAAGTTAAGGGAACCGATAACGTAGTGGTACTCAAGGCCAGCCTAGCACATCCGTCAAATTAGGCTACTCCTTCATCTAATCTCTCACCTGTCCAAACTTTTCAGTTCACATGAGAGTAGCAAAAATATACCCCAATTGGGTAACCTTACTCTTCTGTCTTAGAAAAGCTCATCAAAGCTAGATCCATCACCCTTCCACCTATAAAACCACACACTGGTTTTGACCCTGCTCACCCCATGCCCGCATGGTATAAAGAACATGACTTATGTAATTATCATTGAGTAAAGGGTCATATTGACAGAAACTGCATCACTTTCAAGAATATTTTCCAAGAAATTATCGAGAAAGGCAAGTTAACCGTGGATAATCCTAATGCACATGCCAACCAAAACCTACACATCTTCAAGCAGCCATTTCCCAACCATGCCCCTTCGTCTGATCAAACTGGTGAGACCTCCACTCATGATACCCATACCCGCGAGGTTCACGCTATCTTTAATGACGTACCTGTCACCTTCTAATTACCTCATATTCCTTCCATAGAGGAGATCTTAGCCCGAAATCCTCCTTCCATGTCAGAACCAACCTCCCCTGTTCCTTCAATAGAGGAACACCTTTCATCTCCTTCATCACCTATGGAGGATTCTTCCACTAACATTAAGACCATATCACCCCTGGCTTCACCACTTAGAGGACCTTTACCCACAATACCTCCTCCACCCATAGAGGAGCACCCATTACCTCCTCCACCCATAGAGGAACACCTATCCATTCCTCCACTTATAGAGGAGCTCCCATCATCTCCTCCACCCATCATAGACCCAGTTGAGATACCTTTCCCTCTTGGCGAGAATTCTCCATCAGCTATCCAAAATCCTACAGACCTACTTTCAGATCTCTTACCTACGGAAGATAAAGCTAGCCAATTCCCCGTCTCTAAGACATATTTTACGGGGATTTCCATTAGGTCCTCATCAACTCCACCTACAGACATGTCGTTCTCACATTTGTCTGATAACTTAGATTATGTGGATAGATCCTTACTATGGGGGTGTTTTTTGCTTCCTGTCTCAACACAGATGCAGAGATCCCTTACTGAAACCTCCACTATCTACCCAAAAATGTTTCGACCAATTGAACCAAACACATCCAACTCTATCAAAACCCCTTCCATGACACCTGTTATAGCTCAAACCACACCCTTACCCATAACCTGGCCTACATCTAAACCAAAATCCACACATACAACATCTTCCTCAACTAAACCTATTACCACTTTAGGGGTCACCCCAACCACCAACCTTACTCATCCACCTATTAAACTAGATTTAGCTACATCCTCCAAAGTCAATACCACACCTACTTCAACACCCAAACAGAAGCACTAAACCCATATAACTCATACCCCAGCCGCACCAATCACCCCTGTACTTGTCTTATATGTTTTAGGACCTCAGCTGCCCAACATGGTCAAGCAACCTCCTCCCACCATTAAACCAAAAATACAACAACCCATTCCTTCCTCACAAAACCTATAACCTACCCAGAAACCCAACCCGACTTACACCTACACCTACAACCTCTTTACCACCTGTACCTCCAATACCCTCAGCTATTACTTCACTACCTACTACACTTCAGTCCCTGTCTCTCACACCTCAAGCACAACCTGTGTCATCTACCTTCATAGCACCCTCGTTATCCCTGTGGGTAACTTGCCCTCTTCCTCCATCTATTTTTCCTTCTAGACCTCATACACTCGTATCACCTTTACCCAATAGTAACCCAAAAACAAAACTCCGGTACCCCACAATAAGGTAGTCAAAATAGCCACACACCCTCCTACCCATTCATCTACCATACCCCTACCTAGATGAACAAGACCGACACCCCAAACCACACCAGCACCCAAAACCATAGCTCGACCCAATCCCCATCTTTCAAAAACCGTTCCTTGACAATCAACCACACCTACACCCAAACCCACATTCACTTCCCATTGTGATCCAGTAGCAGGGTCTTATGCCAAAATTTTAACCAACCTCCTTGTGATTTTTTTCATCACATTACCGCCACTCAGACCTTATGACCCCCTCAAACCCAAGCCAAAAGGGTTTGACGATACTAAAATTTGTGCATACCATCGTATGTCAGGGCATGATGTGGATAACTACAAGGCCTTGAAAACTGTTCTTATCCAATTGTGTCCACCAGAAACCCACTTTGACGAGAACGACCTTCTCGATGAGGATCCTGCTTCACCAACACCCATTCCCACACTGCCCACTCAATAACCACAACCTCTACCTTCACAGATCCTAGAGCCACACCCAAGATTTGAAATTAACATGGTTCGCATCAGAGAACTTGCCACACCACCACCCCAATGTTGTTGTGCCCAATTCACCTCATAAGGCTTTTCTCCTCCAGTAGGTTTTTTTCCTTCATGTCATTATACCACTCATCCTACACCTTCTCCATTTGCCAACTCCCCTCAAATCAACATGATACATGTCACTACATGTGCACAAAAGGGTAAAGAAAAGGAAACTGACCCACCAACCAATCCTATACCCAACATACCATCTGCACCCATACCTAAAATAACTGTCCAAGGCCCCACGTACCCATTTCTAATGGCGTCACACATCGCACCATGCTCAAATAATTACACCAATCTCCCCTCAAAATGTCCATATATGACCTCATTCAAACCTCAGAATCCCATCATCAAGCTCTCATGGAGGTTCTTCAATCTATTCCATCTTCATCTTCACCCCACCTTGTTCACCAAGTGGCCTCCCTTAGCTTCTCATAGGAAGAGATCACACCACACCAAAATGATGACCCAATCCTAGCCCTCTTCCTCTTTGTCCACATCAACGACATACGGGTACCCTGTGTGATGATTGATGGGGGCGCTAGAATTAACATAATTTCATCCCATGCATTGGCTCAAATGCGCATACCTAACAATTACATGCATAAACATCCGGTCATGTTACGTTCATTCAATGACACTATCACCTTTACACTAGGCACTGTCATCCTCCATGTTCGCGTGGGTGCCCACACTATTCCAGAATTATTTTACATTTTGGAGGGGGAATTTCAATATAACTTGTTGCTTGGTAGACCCTGGATTCATGTCATGGGTTACATTCCTTCCACTTTTCATCGTTATGTAAAATTTGAACATGAAGGACACACTTATACCATTCTAGCTGACCCATCACCTTTCAAAACATGCAACATGCTTTACCAACCTAATGATGTGCTCATACCTATTAATCCATTTACCTTTGCAACCACTACCACTTCACCTACACCTCCACCTACCAGTACAACCGTTGCTTCTATCGCACATACCTCCTCCATTCCTACTGCTGCCATAACCTCCACGGCTGACCCATCAGCTTCCCAATCTGTTAACTCCACCTCTGCATCAACCTCTGACACATTATCCATACTAGCTACCTACATACCAACCGCTGATCCCTTAGAAGGTGTTTTTCAACACCTCACTCTGGGGGAGTACCACCTATATAGTGTCAACACATTCCTTACTCCACAAGAGTATGGAAGTCTTCACCAACACTCTCTCTACGATCACCGTATAGGAGAATGCCTCCTTTATGGTCCTCCCCATCTTCGTACTAGTCTCACCTATGGGGGACTTGATACTGTCACTGACACACCTGAACCACCATCACAAACCCACCCATTTTTCGCTGACTTCCAATCACTTACCAATCACCATTTTACCTAAACCTTCCTACACTGATGTGTGTGGAAGGGTTTTGGTTTTGGCTTTTATGAGCAAGGCCTCCATACCGTTATTCCATGTACCACCCTCAAAATTAACAGCCATAGTGGTATCGGCTTCCACGAACCACCTACCAAATAGGTCTACATTGAACTCATTAAGGACACTAGCCCTTCTCCACCTTCTTCACTCGCTCCACCTTCATCACCCTCCTCACCGACGGAGTCGATGGATCTTGAATCTATCCCTCCTTACTTTTTTTTTTTTCATAAACACCATTTCCTCAAGCATGTTCATGAACAAACCTTCCAAGTCGGTGACCTTGTCCTGAAAGAAAATCAACACATAACCAAAGCAAAAAAAATTAAAAGGGGAAAATTTTCTCATAATTGACTCGGACCATACATCGTAACTCATACCTATGGATCAGGTGCTTATCGTTTATCTTCTCTTGAGGGTAAACCTGAACCTAAGCCCCTTAACACTTTGCATCTTCGACCATTCTATTGTTGAATTTTAGTCCTACTTCACCTTTTATCTCTTTCCATGATCGTCCCTTGAGTGCCATTCACTCCATACACCTCACCAATGATTAAACAAGAATTATGTGATTACTCGTCACTAGTTATCTTCTCTTAAATATGTGTACCATGACACTACACATAGCATGATTCTCATGGATACTTTTTTTCTACCTTTAGATGAGATCCCATGGTCGTTTCACCTCACCCTTTGAACAAGAGTCCTATCTTTCACCTTGGTCTTGTCCATGACTGCAAAGACCTTACAATGGGACCAAACTCCTTGAGTCAAACTTCTAATAAAAATATGACTCCCTCAAAAGGACATCTTCCTCTCAACCAACCACTGCTATAAATAGACTACTCCCAAGAAGGACAGCTATGTAAAGAACTTCAAACAAAAAAAGAGCAACCGAAGATTCCCGCATCGATCAGCTTCATGAACACCTCAAGGAGTTCAATTTTTTTTCCCATACAGACTTCCCGCATTGATTAGTCTATCTCAACTATAAGTCAAACACTCAAATTTTTTGTCATGGACTTGCCCATTGTGACCTTAGATCTCTTGCCCGAAGTGCATGCTACCTCATACCATAAAAAAATTACCTACTCTTCACCCTTTAAACCATGCCCACTCTCATTTCCTACTTCCTCAAGGGACTTCTTGAAACTTAGACATTTGGTGATTCTGTGACTAATTTTCATCATAGAATATTCAATCGTGCAATGTATTTAGGGTATTATGTTCATCACCTCTTCCAAGGTATGATCTACTCGGTATGATCCCACCCAATAAGGTGGCTTTATTTCCCCCTCTTATCTTTTAACCATCTTTGTTTACATTTTGATTGCCTTATACAAGACTTAGTCCTTGATGCTTAATTTTGGGGTAATCTTATTCTTTCACCACAATCACCCCCACCTACATCATTTTACCTATAATCTACCCATACGTAGTATATCTAAACCCACAACATGCCCAAAAACCTACCAACTCATTTTCACACCTCCTCATTTTCTTCCCTACATTATGGGAGAACTACATTGGCCTAAGGTCCCTTTTTGCCGGGACTATGTAGGCAGCACTCCGAGGGCATGGGTCCCTTGGAGGTTAGCTCAGACATTTCTCTACCCTAAACAATTCATCTTCCATGTTCCCCACCATTTACACCACATCTCACTTAGTTTCCCTTTTATATACAAAATTGGAAATCAAGCCACATACATAACAAATTGCTTCATATTTTATACATTTATTACACCTACCATTTCTCTATCATCATTATGCATAGATTATACCACATCTCACATATGACCCATAATATCATTCATTGCAAAAATATAATGAATCAAAACTTCACCTACTTTTAACATAACTATGCTTAACAAACCTGACTCAATCCATGCCTAACAAACCTGACTCAATCTATGCCTAACAAACCTGACTCAACCATGCCTAACCGACCTGACTCAATCATACCTAAATTGACCTAACTCAACCATTCCTAACCAATATGACTCGATCCATTCCTAACAAACCTGACTCAATCCATGCCTAACCGACCTGACTCAACCATACCTAAATCGACCAAACTCAACCATGCCTAACCAATCTGACTCGATCCATGCCTAACCAACCTGAATCGATCTATGCCTAAATTGACCTGACTCCATCATGCCTAAATCACCTAATTTCCATCCATATCAAAAAAACAAATCCATATCTCATCTAACACAAGCCATAAACCAATATATCATAAACACTTCAACAAATCACAAAATACCATATATCTCATCATATAAATCAATAAATGTGTATCTAAATATACATGCCTATCTCATCATGTCCATTATCTCAAAATGTCGGCACATAGGCTGATATACAATACAAAATGTCATTGGCATGCATGCCAGTCTCACATATAAAAAAAGAATGAATCAATACAAAATCTCTTCGGCACGCAGGCCGGTATGTGTGTCAAAAAAATAACTAGTATACATCAAAAACTAGGTGACTGCATATCAGGCATCTCACCAGATATCCTCCATCTCTGTGTCACATGTACCCTTGGCCTCCTGTGTCCCTACGGGAACCTCACCTAGAGCTAGACGCCATGCGCTGGCCTCTCCCTGATCGGGCCTCAGAGCTTGCTGACCTCCTGTGCTCTCCACACTATGAGTGCAGGATCTCGTCCTCTCACTAGACGCTTGTTGTGCCCTGTACTCGGCATAGGATATGAAATCTATTCCGACCACCATAAGATGGTCTTGATAGTATCTCACCTCACCTAGGGCATCTCGTAACCTAGATACATGCACAATCTGTGGGGTCCTATAGGTCTCAGCCCCTGTACTTTCCCTGCAACAACCTACCCTGCGCCTGCCTATGAACTGGGACCTACTCCCGATGCCTGTGGTGGTGCCCGCTTCCCTTTTTACCCCACCTATAATAACCTAAACTACCCCTGGACCTCTACCCACCCCACCTATACAATTTACTACCCTCCCCATTCCTCTTTTTTCTCGCTATTCCCCCATACCCAAATTTAATTTTTACCCACCACAAAACCGAAAAACCACAAAACACCTACAAATAACAATAATCTATTCCTCTATTCTATCAAATCACATACATGTAGAGTAGGGCGCTCACCTCGTCACACTGCCATCATCTTAGTGGCACGTCTGGCTGCTGCACCTGTGGCCCGCTCGATCCCTCTCTGGCCTCCATCATAACCAAATCGCTACCTGTAACCTCTACCCAATCAAATGCCTCACACTGATCCTATGGACTCGCTTCTCACCAACTGATTACCCTTTGTTCACACTGCCAACTCAATGATCCATTTTGTCTAAGCACTTTTCTCTCTTTTGTCATTTTCTCAATTAGCTAAAAGACAAATGAATAATAAAAAACATGGATTTTTTGTTTTTATAACAAACTCGACCTAACTGACTTCGGTTAGACTTGACCGGCATCGGTCACCCTCACCTGCACATTGTCCTAAATTTTACCCTTTTACCTTCCCCTACCTCATTTTTTTCCTCACCCAACCTTCACCCCCATCATTTACCCCACCCCAAATTTACCCAAACCATTTACCTCACCTTCCTAACCTCATCATTTACTACCTCCCTTTGTCCTCCTTTGGGGACTCATTATTTTAACCCTACCTTGGCCTTACCTGCACCGTGACCTAACTATTTGGACCTGGACCATTGCTAGTGACATTTGACCTCATGTGTTTGATATAACTTATGACACTGTTACCTGTGTTGTTGATCTAATGACCTTACCTATCCTATTTCCATGACCATTTATCCTGACCCTACCTTTGGTGTACTGGAACATACCTAAACATTCTTGCACCTAACCTACATTGTCTTTCGTGATTATATCATATACCTCAAATACCATAATCACTTCAACCTTGTTTGGATAAACCTATCAACCTTAGACAATGTAAAGTTTGTCTTCTCTTCAACCTGGTAGTGTGTTGCAATTTATACGTGTGTGTGCATTTGACTATTGTTACCTTTGACCCAGACCCTTTAACTAGATTTCCCAAGTAGACCTTCAACCTTTTTTCCCCCGTGCCACTTGCATTTTCGTCACATTCACCTTTTTATCAAACCACTCACCGATTCCACCTTCTGCCTCGTCAGTTCTTGGTTTGAGGGGGATCACCTTCACCCACACATGGGGCAACCACATCTTATTTTTTATTAGCGTCGCTTACCAATACAAACTATGCAACGAAAATGGGGAAAATGTAGACACTAAAATTTGGTCACACTCCCCTTTGATCCCTTGACAAATAAACACCCTTTATCACATTCACCTAGTCATGGCCCCCTTGACCCCACTAATATTAATTTAATTAATTCATTATCCTCACTATATCTATAATTTAAATATCTTATTTTAAATAATATCCACACATATAGTTCACTTAGACACCTCACCAAGCCAACTCAACCTAAGACCTATTCTTAGTAAGTTGCCATAACTAACTAAGACTTACCCAGACCCTAAAAATCAATGCCTACATTCCCTTTAACCACATTCATGCATGCTCACAAGAAGCTCCCAGTATAATCCGTAGATTAATGACACAAAATCCATGGAAATCAAGAGGATCTCCCTAGTTTAGTAAACCTAGGAAATCCCTCATTGACCGACGTCGGTTACCCCTAACCATCATCGGTTAAGCCAGAACCACTGTCGGTTACCATTTTAACCCCAAAATAACCTTATTATCAAGGTTAAAAGGTTGAAAGTAGAAGGTTGGTGAGAAAAAACAAATCTCAGAGAGATAATACATCTTCCAAGAGTGAATTCCAGTGAGAATCCGCATGCAAGGAAGGAGATCAAGCATCTTTTCTTGCACAACCATCCCAGCCATGATCTGATCTAACCAAGTAAGGAGGAATGTACATGCAACCCATGCAGAAGCTTTCCTTCAGTTGGTGATCACTTGCAGACTTCAAAGCCCCTCATTAGCACCTCCATCCCTCACTCACAGGCATTCAGGACTAGAATCCAAGTAAGTATAACGTCATACTTTTATGGTTTATTTCATTTCATCATCATTTTATCACCCATTGTTTACCTAGCCAGCTATTGACCTTATCCAACATTTCCACCTCTATATACCCATTAAAACCTTGCCAAAGCCTACCCTAATCAACCAATACCTCATCCCAACCAACCAAAGTCCTTTGTGTAATCACAAAGGAGACCCAAAGCTTGTTCTGTGGCATTTCCATATTTCCACAGTAACCAGCACTGGCTACACCCGACTGCCGTCGGTTACCCTTAACTGAAATCCGTCTCTATATTTTCCCATACAGCCGAGAACAGAGACCTACCCACCAAATTTCATCTCACCCTCATCCACCTGTGATCTACTCAAGACCTCTGTCAAACCTGTAGAACCCAAAACCAATCATTTGACCTTTGGATTCTATTCTAGCTTAGCATGTTATATTAGACCTATTTCTTATTGTGTTTTAAGTGAGATACCTAAATCATTTCAAATTACAATAGGATTTACTTTGTTTATAACATTAAATTGTTTAAAATAGTGGAGTGATAGCCATCTATGAAGTATCACACTTCCTGGATCTAGTATATGCTAGGCAGTTCACTACCCATATTGTTTAATTCCTTCTGGTGGTCTTGTTTTGCATTACAGGTAGTTCCTCCTAGCTAAAAGGAAGCTCTCATGATCAGCTGTGGATTCAGAATTCATACATGTGTAATAACCCATTAATAGGTATTCCTCCTACGCCCGTTACCCTATCTGTTTCGTCAACACTTCAAAGAAATAATCTAAGAATTAGGTGAAACAACACCATTTATCACCTACGACCACGACCACTTTGATCATTTGACCTGTTGCACCTATGCTACTAGCTAGTAGCGTTAATCATGCTACCGACCAATAACATACGTGCACGCTACCAATCGGTAGCATTAAAAATGCTACCGGCTGGTAGAATCCATTGGTGCTACAGTGGGGTCAAAATCTACATCCAACAGAGCTCAGATCATTCTATTCCCTAGCTCTCCGCAAATCTCCAAGCTCACACCAGCTCAGCCATTACTCCCATACAGATCACCATTTTTATGCATAGAATCAACTCGGAGATAACTTGGCTGAGCCACTCAAAAACTACCTTTTTACTTTGAAAAACATGCACCCCATTGATTTCCAATGCCTAGTTTCGTAGGATAGTCTATTTTTCACAGGGTGCAAAAATGGATAACATTAACAAGATACACTAAACTATACAAGATCATCCTTTCACACAACTTCCACTAATTGACATAATTCCCAAAACACCCAAAAAGAGGTGGATATGATGTTCACCTCCCAACCATGCAATGGGTAAAGTCTCTTCCCATTTCCCCACAAAACCCCCAACTCAAAAAAATTCTCCATAGCCAACATAAAAACTTGGATCACAAAGTTTTCCTAATATTCCTAACACAAAAAAATTTCAAGAAAATCCAACAAATTTATGAACGAAAGGACTCAAGAGAGAAATGGAAATAGATTTCAAAACAAGCACGCACTATCAAGTTTTTTTAAGTTTGCAAGGGGAACTAGATATATTCCAAGTCACTTATCACTCCATTAAGGGGTTGGGCTTGAGTTCTTGGTTACTTCAATGAAATAATATGCATACTACTTATCCCTCCACCCTCTTTATCCCAAAACCCACTTATCTCTCCACTAAAACAAAGCACAAGCCCCTTTGATTCCTATACAAGAAAAAAAGTTTACTTTAGTTTAAATTCTACTTATGCATCCTTAATGGCTCTACCTCCCCCCATACACACAACATGCTTGATAGGCACACATGAAAAATATTCATACAACTCAATTGAGAACAAAAATCACATAAATTCCATGGAATTATGGTAACAAAAGTAAAACATTACAAAAAATTAACAAGGAAAGGTCCTATTTTCAATAACAAGCTTCAATCAATCCTAAACAATTTAGCTGTATAAACCCAAGACCAAGGCTTTCCTCCAAAATGGAAAAATAATCTCACTTAAATAGAAAATATTTAAGTAGTACCCCCTTATGATGGTACCAACTGGTAACATCCTAAGTTCACAAGACAAATCAAATCCCCAAAAATCCATTAAATCAAATCCATGCCCACATGGGCCAAACCAAGATAAAAATCAAAGTTAACCCACAACACTTATATTCATTTACAAGAAAATAAATGGAGAGTTAAAATGGTTAAAAATATAACAACTCAAAATAAATAAAACTTAACTCACAAGTCATTCCAAAAGAAACTTACATCAAAATTAATAAGGGTATATGGAATGTTTTCCAAGGTACCTTTATGGGGTCTTAATGAGCCCCAAAAAACTTAAAACTCTAAAATATGTTCACCTACCCTATGGGTAGGTGTAAGGATGAGTTTTGTGAGTGTGGGATAAGGTTTACTTGTCTCACACTCCACTTAAAAATGGCCATAAAGAGAAAATTCAAAATTTTCTGAAAATGGAAAGTCTCACACACCCTATCAAGGTAAAAATAAACCAACAATAGAAATCAACTACCCCAATTTAAATAAATACTATTTTTTTTCGAAAGAGATAAATTAAATAATTAAAATTCTCCAAGGGTCAAGAAAGGATCAATAAGAAAACCAAGGTAATCAAAATAAATAAATCAAGAACTTGTCACCATACACCTAATCCCTACCCTCAAATTTTCAAGTCTGGGTGACTTGTGTTGGCTAAGGAGCTTTGTGGGATTAAGTCCCCTTCCACCCTCTTTGGCGTGTTTAGTATTTTATTTATTCTTTATGCATAGCCTTTGGGTACCTATTTGTCATCTGTACACTTAACACACATGTCATATTCAATCAACTAGATTAAACACATCACTACTATTAAATTCAAAATAAAAACACATCAATCACACATATATTTCGTTTTTCATTATAGTTTAAAATATACTCAAATGTAACCATTTCCAATATCATAGTCAGAATATATGTAAATCACAACCCTGTAACATCAATCACATATATCCATTGAAAGTAATAATATATCATCATTTTATGCCATATCCATGTTAGTTAGATAATAAGGATAGCACCTTGTGCCAAATCAATGGCACAAGAAAAGAAAACCATAGTCTGTGTAAATTGCGAGTCTAGGCACCTCGTGCTGGTACAATATATCGAATGATCCATATGATGCAAACTATAATATGGAAAGAAATATATATAAACAATGGTTGAGGGAAGTGGGAAATACACTGCAAAACATGTAAGTTTCAGTTAACTGCACAAGAATTTACAAAGAATATACCATGTTTGTGAAATGAATGAGCTACTCAATAAAGGACATGGTGTGTAAGTAATGAGCCAAGATGTAGATGATTTGGGATTGTAAAACTGACTTAAGGAAGAAGGAAAGATTCTAAAGGTCCAAAGATATGTACCAACTCAACACCAAGTAAACTTATAAGGATACAAAGAGCAAATCAAGAGAAAATTTGCATGAAAAATAACAAGGTGAGTTTTTCATTTGAATTCTATAAATAGTCCATTATTTTTAGCTTGTACAAAATTTTGTAGATATTATAGCCTTTTTGTAACTTTAACTCTTGATATACTTTCGTAAAGGTTTAGAGGGATATGTGACATGCAGATGTGAGGGTTTCATGGATGTATGAGTAAATCACATATATTTATTGCATAATTATTGTAATTCCTAGTTTTGTTTCAAGGTGCACATATTGCTATAATTTTTATAACTCTTGTGAATATTAATTAAAGATACATGGTTCTATGTAGATTAGATTGATCTTTATCTATTATGATCATGTATTGTGCTAGATTTTCTTTCTAAAAGAATAATTTCTTTTCTTGATGTTTAATCATAGGTTTAATTTTATATGTTCCTTTGTAAATTTCATACATTTGTATAATTCTTGTGTCACTCTTGTATAGAGAAGGATGTTGGGTTGTTTTACTAAATTTTGGGTTATATGTTCGTGCACAATTGTGAGTGAAAGTGCCAATGTAAAAACATTTTTTTGTACTTAAATGTGCATTGGTGTTTGATCTATGCATGCACCTAAAGAGTGTGCATAAGATTTAAACTAGTATAAAAAATAGTTCTCGTATGCAAGGAAATCAACAAACCAAAATGAAATCAAATGATAAAACACATGAAAATAAAATCAAAATGTCAATCTCACCTAGGACCTCCAATTGGGCTAGGAAGCAGATTTGCTTGTACATTTTTGGAATGTAGGTACTCACAAAACAAGATGCTCCATGCAATATGGATTCAAAACTATGGAATTACAATGTGGTATGAGGGATTTTACACTATTTTGGGCTCAAGATCTTGAGATGGAGATTCAGAAATTAATGGGCATAATAATGCTATGATCATGATATTGCTCATTAACACTGATGGTCATGGTTATTTTGCTTCCTTGGAACAAATTGCATGTTGAAACCTTGAAAATATTCTAACAAATACCTCACTCTATGTTTATAATATTTTAACAAGGGATTTTTTGAGACATTATTTCCTCTTACTTGGTTTATAACTAGTTCACTATTTCCATAATCTTGCAAACACGTAATTCCTCTTTTCCTAGCCCATTGTAATCCATAAAACAAGGCTTCATATTATAACATATTACAAGTACATCCAAATTGGAGAATTAAAGTAGAAAAATACCTTTGTTTCGATGGAAAAATCAGCATCAAACTAGCCCCGACTCCATTCTTGTTTTTAGCTACATCGAAGTAAATATGCCGCATTCCTTCTTCAAAACTAGCTGGTTTGGACATCAAAGTAAAATTTTCTTCTATTTTGTTTTAAGGGTCATAGCCATATTTTTTTTGGGCCAACTCATCCATGAATAAGTTAGAAACACCATCCAAGGAAGAGAATTCAATTTTATTAGAAAAATCTTCCTAATCTAGAATGGTATAATTAACAACAATATTTGATACATGAGGCTCAAGATGGAATTCTACTATTTGTTCAGATTTTATAGTCACTTTTATACCATACCTTGTTGTGAAGAAGAGATATGACCAATATGAGGAAATATATCCTCCTATTTTTGCAATAAAGTCTCTTGACAAGCATAGGGGAAAATATGGGGGCAAGTCCATAATTATTACATCTTAAAAAATTGTAACATTAGGACATGCATGAAAAGTTACTCTTAAATATTTGATCTTACTAACTGTATTTGTAGTTATCCCATCAAGTTTCATTACTCCTTTTGTACTTTGCTCATAAGTTCATCCCAACCTATCAGCTATTGACTTTGGCATACAAATGGTACTATATCCACTATCCACCATATAATTATGGACCAAATGATCTCCAATGATGAGTGTGAGGTAAAATGGAGAAGGTTTGGAACCATTGTTGACTGATTTTACCTCTGGATGCAACAATAATTGCTGATTTTCCAGGGCCGTACTAACATTCTTGACAATTCTTCCTAAAATCTGCAACTTGTCTAGTTCTTCTTGTAATAAATCCTTCCTACTAGGAATAGTTAGTGAATCCCATAATGAAATAATAAAATTATTATTCTTTATACATTCTACCATATTCAAAGATACTGAACTAATTTTCATTTGTACTTTATAAGAGGGAGATCTCGATCCAGTTGATTTGGAAATTTAAGGTATGAAATTACCTTTCACACTTGGACTCTTTTAGGATTCCTTCTCCTTTGGATCATCATTAGAAATATTTGCATCCTTAGGAATATAAGGGTCCTTATTTTGTCTTTTCTCTTCTTTAATAGCTTTTTTCTTGTATCTAGTAAGAAATGCACAAAAATCTTCTTTCTTGAAGTTGACCATGGCCTGATTTAACTGCCCTTGGGTTTTATTTTCTTGTGATAGTGAATCCATTTTGGGTATTTGAAATAATTTAGATGACCCTTGTGCCACAAGGGTTTGATTCGTTTTTTCATTTGGGTAAGAATCTTAGGGATGTGGTTGGTTACACAGAAAACAAAATTTGAATCTTGAGCAACATTGATTGGAATAAGGGCTTTAGATTAAGATAGAACATTCAGATGAACAAACCTTTCTTGATTTTGAAATCTATAATTCAGGTTTGGTTGGTAAGGACGTATAGAATAAATAAATTATTATCATGGATGGGGTGATGTGGATAATGATTAAGATTTAATTATATTAACTAATTAACTATTAATCATTTATGGGATTTTCATATAAAACACAGAGTGAACACGCTGGAGATTCAGGTTAAATTTCTGCTTAACAGAGTGGAGGGGATTAAATGGGAAAAGAAAAGGAGGAGATTCAACCTTTGCATAAGTAGCTCAGAGGAGGAGTAGGAGATGGTTGGTTCTAGAATCCAGGACGGCTGTTGCTTACTTGGGGCCTCCAGCGGTTTTTTTGTTTGTTATGGAGGCTTTTTTTTATTCTCTGAACTATGTGCAGATTGCTAGTGAACTATGGTGTCCTGCTATTTTTTGGTCTTTTTTGTCCTCTCTAGGCTCCAGATCCTACAATGTAAGAGTTAAGCCTATTTAACTCATCTTTCTAGGACCCATTTATTGTATTTTTCCCTATTTTGTTTTTGGTTGCATTCCTCTCTTTTGTTATGGCCCTTGGGAGCTGATCCCTATTTTTTACCTAATCTAATAAAAAAATTATGAGATTTTCATATTATTTGGATGAGTTAAAGAATTTAAGTGATTATTTTGATAGTGAAATTGGAGTGTATACATTTTCCTCTCTTTATAAGGGTGTTTAGTCAATAATTCCCTTTTAAAGAAAGTAGAAAAATAAATTGATGGAAGAAGATGCCCCTAGTGGTAGGGATGATAAAAATTGGTAAAGACTTGGAAATGTCGATTGATCAACCACTTTATTAGGATTTTTAAAGGTTCCAATAGAATTATTTCACAGGGTAGATGATACTTCGATATGTTAATCAATAATCCATTTTAGCATGTTTTGTGAAGGTATCAATGGAATGATTTTTCAAGGTAGATGATACTTGGAAATGTTGATTGAAATGAAAATTTAATAGGTTTTGTTAAGGGGTCAATGGAATAGTTTTTCAAGGTATGAATATTTCAAGAAATGATTCCTCTAGTGACATGATCAATGATTAAATATTATTCATGAAGTAAAAAGTTGAACAAAAGTTAGTGAATAGAGATGATGAAGACAAAGAGAATGAACATCAAGTATCACAAAATATGAGAGAATGTCAGTCAGGTTGAGGTTTGTGAAGAAATTAGTGTACATGGTAATGAGAGGAGAAGGTGTTGATGTATATAGAATACACATCAAAGGAGGAGGAATGCCATGCTCTTAAGTCTTACTCATTTTAGGACAACAAAGTGTGATTCAGTGCACGAGTTACAGGGTATTGGTTATTTAAACCAATAAAGGGGTATTTGTTGGACCAAATAGACCCTTCTACTTCCAGTCCCTACAAAATTTTCACTTGATTTAAATTTGAAAACCTCATAAAATAATCTAATCTAAGGGTATTTCTCAAAGAAACACAAAAGGAAAGAAAGAGTAAAGAGAAACGAGAAGAATCCTAAAATAAATGCGTTTTAAATGTTTGATGCATGCTTGTTAGAAATAACATGATTTCCTTTCTAACCACGAGAACTAAATATAGATTAAAATCAAATTTGAATGCTACAAATGCAATATTTAAAGGAGATTTAAAGCTTAGCCAAATTGAAAATTAGATTTACCAATTGAATTATTAATTGAACATTTATTTGATTAATCTAGTCTATAACATGCTATGGTGATTTACATAAAATTTATATAGCACAATATGAATACCACCTATTGGTGCTCAAAATAATCTCACTACTTTTTGTTTGGAAAATGCCTTCGGAAATTTTACGTTTTTTGTTTTCCCATGAGAAGTGCGAGTTCAAAAGTTACAGTCATGTTAAATTCATTTGAAAATTCCATGTGTAGGTTGTTATTCCTCTTTTTTGGTTGAGGATCATGTTAGACATGTTTTTCTCAAAAATCCCTACAAAAACCTGATCTTGAATCAGTTTTAAATCAGGAAAATTACCTTTGTACACTATTCCCTGATCATATTGCAAATTTTGTATTTGGCTCTGCCACCCGATGATACGTGGTGTGTTCAAGTTGGCTGCGGTATGGCGGGTTTAAGTTCAAAACTTATAACAATTTTATAACATTCACAATTTACAAATTAATCCCAAAGTCCTGACGAATATTCCTTCAAATATTCACAGTCAAAAGGTGTAAAAACAAAAATTTACTCCACCTCCGAGGAAATACACTTGTCACAAATAGGTTGAATGTGGGGAATCAGGGCATGGTTGTATTTTCGCACACTAAGGTAATAAAGTATAAAATTTCAAAGAAGCTCCCGAGGCCCACCAAGGACATGTGGCTCTTTCTCATGCAAGGAATGGGGAAGTGGGTCATTGGAGTAAATTGGTAATTTTGGGCTCAAATGAAAAAGAAAACAAATTTTCAGAAACGACCTACAGCTCCGCCACCGTTAAGATGTAACCATGTGTCAAGCTTAGGATGAAAGTCAAAAGTGGGCAATCGGGTCAAATAGTTAAATGTGTATGAATTTATGACATGAAGCAAAAGTGAAAAGAGTTTCACCCAGCCCGCATTGCATAAGGTTATTCCACGTGGATGCCTCATATCTAAAATTGGGAAAAGTGAAATGGATGACCATGATGCAACACATTAATGTCTTCTGCCATCAATGCATTTTTACACAAATCAAGGAGGAATTTTGAAGTCTTCAAATGCATTGATATTTTTTCTATTGTTTGTTGAGATATGGATGCCATTATTAGCACATTTCATTAAGGAACAACGTGAAATTGATCACAAAGCTCGGATTGAGGACTATAGATTGAAAAGATTTAAAATCAAAGCTGAATTGCACATGTATTCATGGGAAAATCAGTAAGAAATAAGGCACTCCCATACTCTTTTTTCATTGGAAAGGAAATTTGAAGTAAAATTAGGGCATTAAATATGAAAACTATGCCATCTAGGTTTTCGGTTAAGTCCAGAATCACTAGTGATCTGGATAAAATCACAGACATGAATTTAATGAATGCCAACTTAAAAGAGTTTCTAAAAATATTGAATAGCCCTAACAAGAAAGAATCCATGAAAGAAATTCAAGATAGCGATATTTCTTTAGCTAGTGCTATTCCACCTTCAGTACACTGCCCAAAATTAGTATGGCTTTGTGCTATGAATTACGACCCAGAAAGAGGGAAGTACTGGATGGAAGTGGTGAGGCAGTGTTGACTTTGACGCTTGTAGCCATCAGAATAATGCTAAAATTTCTTGTAATAAGAAATCCAATAACCTTGGGTATTGGTTTAGCCTTACGAGATTATGAGGCCAAGAAAAAGGACTATGCCAGGCTCATAAATACTAAATGGCTCTTAGCAGAGAAAAAGGAAACCACTTGAATCCCTAAAAGATTGGTTAGGGCACAATTTGTTGAAGAAGAAGAGGATGTGATTGTATTGTTGAGTTGAATGGATGGATTGGAGACCATGAATGAGTTCAAGGAATGGATGTGCACCTATATGTGGATATTTTTGGAGAAGAAAGGGAGCATTTACTGGGTAACCTTCATTGCAGAAGCACTTCATGACCACATGGTTGCACTGGTAGCAAAAATAGAGATGGGTGATGCTACATAATTAAAATTTTACATGATGACTTATTTGATTTATAATATTGCAGGCCACAGGTGTTTCCTTGGCCTCTTACCACGTGCTGACTTTAAAAAATGCCAAATGCATGATATTTTCCCCCAATTACAGTTGGTTAATTGGAAAGGGAATGTGAGATTGGTTAATGATGCCTTCTTTGCACCAATCATATGTTTATTCAGGCCAGAATGGGAACAATACAGGATTTCTGAGGAGGCTAGACAAGTAATCATGGAATATGGATGCTATTTCATTCAGTACAAGAAGTTTACATACATCAGGGTTAGTGGATTTGAAGGTCAACCATGTAAATTTCCTAGGTACTTAGATGAAAAATGGCCTTGTGTGAATTGGCAAGATAGTTGACACCAGTTCACAAATTAATTGCTGGAAAACACAAGACAAACATTAAGTTTCCCATCAAGGTTGGAAGGTACTCCTACCCTTCAATTATAAAATCTAGGTTAATTGAAGATGAGATGAAAAGGTTTGGGATGGAAAATTTTGAGGCAAGGGCCAACTATGACATCAGGTGGGTGTTCAACAATATTGCAAACACTTTCAAACATGAGCCTCAATTTGAGGACTATTGGATGAATTGTAGAGATGAGGAAGAGTTCAGGCTAAGAGACTTCTCTAGAATGACCCTTACCCAAATTATAGATTTCAAGATTGTTGTTATCCCTGAGGGAATTGTGGATGATCCACATATTGTGAGTAAATACTATCTTGATCAAAAGGTGGAGGGATAAACGTTAGCCCCTTTAAATTAGAATGAAGAGGAATCAGATGATTCATATGCTCGGATAACTGATGTAATGAGGAGAATAGTGAATTGGTTAGCCCAGAAGAACATTGATTTATCAATTCAAAGCACAAAGTTCTTAATAACTTCAGGGATTTGGGAAAATTGAAAGATGACCTTCCTCCCCTGAAAGAAGGAGCTGACAGAATGGATCCCTTGGGAGGAAAATATCCTCAATTTATTTCAAAAAGGCCTACTTTAGAGCTTATAGATGAATGGAATTCTGCTACCAGTGGGACTGGTACTTCTATGTCTTCTCTAAGACAGAAGACTGAGGAAATGCTTCTGAAATCTATGGAGAATGCTCCTATCACCTTTGCATTACCACTTCAAGAAAAAGGGAAGGGTATGGATACTCATAGGACTCCTTTAGATGTTTTTCCAAAACCCCACAGTGTTGATAAGTTGATGAGTGGGGCCATAGCAAGTGGTCATTCATAATCTAAGCCACATAATGAAGAAAGAAGAGCAGCACTAGACCTTAAGAAGTTTGAAAGGGCACATAAGAGACGAAAAATTGTGTATGAGCTAATCTTGGTGAGAGAAGGTGCTCATAAACCCAAGAAACATAAGCATATAGATGTAGTGATTAATCCCCTATAACATGAAAGAATTTATGTTTTCTAGGTATGACATGTAGCATCAATGCCACAGGTTGGGTAGCTAGTTCCTTTATTTTCACCTTTATATTTAGAAGGAGTGACAATTGGGAACACTTAGGAAAAAATGACTCAAGGAAATGTGTTATTTAATCTAGTAGATAGTGAAGTCTTGGATCAAGGTATGAAAACATCTGAAACCATGTCAGTTGAAAATGTGAATATACCTTTATTTGAACAATTACGAGAGTCAACAAAGGCTCAGGTAGAGATAATGGATGTTGATACTGGTGAGGAATTTTCCACATTGGATGCATTTGACATATCTATTGATGAACAAACAAAAAATAATGTAAGTGATCTTCAAATAAGTGAAGAAATGGAAAAAATTACTCATGTGCCAACCACTGAAATCAGAATTCAAGCATCAGAAGTTTCTTCTATAGATCAGGTGGCTTCAGAGTCAAATAAGCCAGAGATGCTTAGTGAAAATGGTGTAAGTACTGAGATATTAGTGAAATAATATTCTTCCCATGATGTCAAGGCCACTAAGGATAGTGAGCCATATCAAATAGGGAAATATGTAGATGAAAAGACAACAGAGGTTGCACAAGATGTAACTGCTAGGGATGAAGTTATTGTTGGTATGGATGTACAAATTTTGGGTGAGAATAGGGAACCAACATTGGGAAGACAATCCACCATGACACAACCTGAGATATCAACAGAGAAAAAGGATGATGATGTGTCAACCCAACAGTCTCCAAAGAAGGTGGAAATATTGGAAGGAAAAGGAGAGCCTGCAAGAAAGATATTGGTTCAAGAAATTCCCAAGGGAAAAGCTGAGTTTAACATTGCATCAGTTGAAGAAATAAGGAAAGAACATATCCTAATTACTGGTGTAAGTCAGAAAGAGACCAATCAATCCCAAACTCAAGACAAAGAACGAAGACAATCAGGGGAAATGCCAGTACAGAGTTTGATAAAAGAAATAAATATATAAGTAGATCATGAAAAGTAGGTAGAGTCATTAACCCAAGGTGAACAAGAGATATTCAAATAGTTGGTGATTGTCCCTAAGAAAACCCAACAAGAATTGCAAGAAACAAAATATGGGAAAAGTCTTGCCAAGGGCTGGATATGGGAGTTCATTTCAAAAGAAGAAAAATAAATTGTCCCTCTTGAGGCCATATATCTCATGGCTCTATCTTTTCTGAAACTTGTGAGAACCTCCAAAAAATATAGGGTTCTTACCAAGACTCATATTGATCCACTGGGATCTAAAACTTTAGAAGTGGCAATCCCTCACGAAGGAAAAACCAGAGACAATATAACAACTAGTGACTACAGTGTTCAACTTATTTCCTTAGGAAATCCTTCAAGAGATCAATTAAAATAGGGAGTATCAGAGGCAGTAAGTGACTTGTTACAAAAGGTTGATGAGGATAGGATAACTAAAAACAATTGAAAGAACAAGTCAAAGCTTTGAGTTCTAGTCTGTAACAATTAATTGGGCAGTCTAGTCAAACTCAAGCAAGTACCTCTGTCAATACCCCTGAAGGAATGGAAAAAATTGATAAGGCTGTTAAGAAGGTTCAGGTTGTGGACACATGGGTTGAGAAGTTGAAAAAAAGGGAAAAGAAGCAATTGAAGAAGCCAGGGACAAAGTATGAAGAACTCAAGAATAGGCTTAATGAAATTGATGAAATAATTGAGCAATGTGATAATGAAATCTTCTACTTTGAGGGAATTTTTCCCAAGATGGACCACATAACTCAACTCAGTGATGAATTGGTTGAAAAATAAGGGATTGTGCCAAAGGAATTCAAAGGAACTCAACATGCTATGGAGGAATTAGCAAAGATCAGGGTGGATATTTTGAATGGGATCAAAGAAAAAATAGAAGTTAAAAGGAAATGGGTCGATGATACTTTAGATGCCATTGATTTAAAACTTGAAGATATGGTCTTTGAAAAATTCAAGAAGAGCTATGGTGATCTAAAAATTGATTTCTTGTTCATCTCTTTTGAGAAAAACATCCAGAAAGAAAATTTCTCCTATGAAGTTATTAAAACAATGAGAAAATTTGAAAACAAAATTACAGAGCTAAAAGCCAGGCCACTGGAATACAAGAAAAAAATGGGCCACTATGTGGATGCAATAGCAAGAAAAACATTGATCTTCCAACACCATACAGGACTAGATGAAGATGAAATCAATGATATTTTTCAAAGATATGATGCATATGTGGCAAGGTTTCTAGAAGAAGAAGAAGAAGGAGAGGAAACTAAAGAAGAAAAGGGTGCAGACATAAAAGATGATGAACAAGCTTAGGCTTTTCATTCTTAAAAATGTATCTTCTTTCCATATTTCATTTGTAATGGGTGTTTTATTTGATATTTTTGTTTCATGAATGATGAATATTACTTTGAAACTCATCATTCTCTAATATCAATTGTAATTTGATACAATGCATTAGATTTTTATATTGCTTGGATGAAATTTTATGTCATTTGTAAAAACATATAAACTATTGAGATGTTTGTACTTTCTAGATGTTAAAAAGGAAAAAAATGGGATTCTATAGGGGCCCAAGCCTATGATGAAGAAGGTGGCATACATGTTTGACAGTAAAGACACCAAAGGAAAGATAATGTTCAAATGCCCTTTATTACTTCATTGAAATTTTCCCCTAGTGGAGGGAGTTTTTTCAACAGCTTGTTCTTCCTCAATATGAATTCATTTGAGCCATGTGTTGTCTAGAAAATAACATCGACCCAACTAGATCCTGGGACATCCCCATATCCATCAAGGACTCAAGAGTCATTCTGGGACTGTTCATGATATTTTCTAGCTTTATTTTCTTCTGATAGGAAGACACCCAGTCTAGAAGATCCAAACCACCTGTGAAGAATGTTGTCTTCCCTTTTCCCTTATGAAGGGTAGACTTACTAGGAATAGAATGAGAAGGAACGTCTAGAGTGGTTGGAAGAGAAAGAACTTCACCTTGGGGTTCAGGTGGAACAAGAGATCTTGAGATATATTCAGAATTCCATCTGCTTGTGAGGGGTGGGAGTTATCTTGGAGAAGGAACCAACTGAGGCCCTAATAATTCATGCTCTAATGAAGGGGAACAATGCAATGAACAAGTGGAAGACCGAACAACAAACCTACCCCTGTTGTCTTTGGAAGAAGAATTTTTTACTCAAGAGTGACGAGAAGATAAAGAAATTTCCTCTTCTCCATTAGAAATGATAATTAGGGGTTGGGATCTTGACTCACCCATTCTCTTACCCAAATATGGTACTGGTATTGTGAATGGTTGTGATGGCATGGGTCCTGCCTGACCTTTCTCCATAGAAATAATCCTCCACTCTAGTTCATCTATTTTATGAGAAATGATAGGCACTGTATCAATAAAAGACTTTTCATACATCACATAAGACTCCTTGGGGATCTCCTTCAACAAAAATTCTTCATTACATAAAAAGGGACACTAAAAATTAGTTTTCCCGAACACTTGAGGCCTCCTTTCAATCCATAATCTCTGGAAGTCTTTAGGATCCTTCTGATGTTCCCACCAAAAAAGATGAAAATACATGGATTGAAAGGCTAAGAAGAAAAGATTGATTCTGATTAACCTTAGGAGGAGTGCAAGCCAAACTTGTCGATAAGTCAAAGGCCCTCTAGTATCCCCTAGATGTGCTATATCAAACAAATCTCTGACAAAGGCTTCATCCAGACCATGTAAGTTGAAGATTTGGTTTAAATCTTCCGAAGAAATCTCTTTCATAATTTTTTCCACAAGCACCTCCACCATTTTTTTGATAAGAAATATGAAAAATTTCTTTACCTTCAAGATAGGGAAAGAAATGCATATTGGTGAGAGGGTAGAACTGATTTTTATAGTAAGAATGGTGCATATTGATTTAGTTGAGAGAAATCATTCCCATTAGATGAAGGAATATTTTTCTAAGCTCGCACAAAGAAAAATTAAGAGTTGAAATGAATTAGAAGTGATCAGGACTGATGAATTAATATGATTTGACAAGAACCATATGTGATGATTAAGCCAAAAAGACGTGAAAAGAAGTGCACATCACCCAAAGATGGATTCTTGGAAAGTAGATAAGAGTATATGTCATATCAGAATCACCAGCAAGTGCTCAAAGATCACCAACAACGACTATCCAATCACCAAGGAAAAAGATAAATTAAATAATTGGCCAAAAATGATGACATAATATCCCAGTCATACACAAATAGAGAAAATTGAAAAAGGCTCGTATTTCTTACACCTGACAACACTAAACAAAGCAATTTCAAAAGAATAATGTGGTTTAAAATATATGTTGTAAAGGGGAATATTCCCTTGAATATTCATGGTTTTGGGGGTAAATTTAGAAAGCTAATGAGTGGATAGAATGGTATAAATGCAAAGAAAATAATCATGTAGATAGGGGGGTTTAAAATATTGTTAAAATTGTTCGAAGAAAAAGGATAACTGAAAGAAAACCATTTTCCCAAGAACTCATCGGAGAAACCTGTTACTTTCTTTGAGCCTTAAAATTTAGTCATGTCAAGATGGTTGCAAGTGTACATCCATTGACAAGCACGGAGACTTTAGATCTACTTCCCCCTGATGATAAATTTGATGAGCCTTGAACTAATTGTGTTAATCATGAGCATTGTTGTATCTTCCGTCAAGATGGTATACTGTAAAATAGTTATTCATGCTCCCATTGCAATCTTATTTTAGAGATCCTTTAAGTCACACATAACTTTATCATTCTGGTAGCATTTTGGAAATTGCAATTTCAATTGCACTATTGAGAAGAGCTTTCATTTCATTTGTGTAATAAGTTTTTTTAAAATCACTATGTCTCCACTTTGTTAAATGTTTCTTGTAAGTCTTTGAGTGTATCTTAGGCATGATAAATTATGAATCTCTGATGTTTTATTAAGTCTTCAACATGATCTTTTGTGTTTGAATCCTTAAAGATTGTGTGAAATCATGCACTCTTGGGCTTCAATGAGTGTACTTCTTCTGGTTGAGGGATCATTGTGGGCTATTTGAGGTATGTTTTTCTTGCACTTGGTATATCTCCCAACATTTATTGAAGTTTCTATGAAATCTGGTATAATCAACTTTATCCTGCTTAATTCCCCAAATCAAGATGCATCCAAAACTAACTAATCCTACTAGAATTACCCATACTTTCCTTATTAAAGCCAAGAACATGCTAAAGAAAGCTGGTTCCTTACTGTCTTTAGTAGTCTGAGCTTTGTTTAGAAGATGTCTGCACTGTCTAGAAGTGACAACTCATGAGAGTTAGCCTTTTCTGAATTGACCATGTCTTCCCAGAGCTATTTTTCAATTACTCTACAAAAGAGTGCCAAATATTGTTGATACATCCACCCCACTCACAATTACAGATTACGAAACAGGTCCTCTCACCCTAGCTAAAGGAAGAGCCTAAAGTAGGAGGGTAGGTCATACCCTCAGCATGGTACTACCTGACTCCTCTGAGCTCGAGTGATAAAGAAATGATGAGATCCTTCCTTGGCTACAAAATGACACAAATATAGATCTATCATCCTCTAGGCATATTTCTCATTCTTTTGATGTTACTCAGCCTCAAAGGAAGGACCAATTTGGGTACCAACACCATTCTGGACATCATTGCCAGGGAAATTTGTGTAAATACATACAAATACCAACCTATGGTAATGTTTCTTACATGTTTAGATGTAAATACATTGTTTAAACGTCATCCTTTGTTAAATTTTGTAAAAATTGAGCAAGATCAAAAGTTAATTGTGTAATATTTCCTAGTTTAAGTGAACATTTCACTAGATTTGCTTGGCTAGTGGTAAATATTGAAAAAGGATGATCAAATTTTTCAAGATTTATAGAAATTGAGTATTGATGGTCATTTGAAAAGTCATTTACACTGTTTTACACATCTAAGGTGAAAATCCTTGGTGGCGACTCCATTTTTTGTTAGAAATTTCTGATAAATGCTAGTCTCTTAATATTTAACAATTGAGATTTTTTGTTGATATTTACAAAGATGGAAGGAAGAAGGTATTTCTTTAACAAATATCCTACTAGAAGATTATTTCTAGATCTTGGAAGAACAAACCCAAATAAGAAACAATTCTGGAAAGAATTGGGGGATAAAGAGTCAAGAGAGAAGGTAGTACCAGTCATGAAAGGTGATCAACCTATAATTGAGGATTATCCTACATCTTCAAATAGTTCAGAATCAAGTAGTCCTCATGCAAATCTAAACACTCCAACTAGTGAAGGGCCATCATTTGTAACTAGAATAGGTATCCCTCACTTCCCTCCTTTATCACTTAGAACTAATAGGGTTTTTTTAATGAGCCTGAGTCACTAGAGGATACTTACTTTTAAGATCATACGCATGTGTCCCAAAGACCTCTTGTCCCACACCATTTTAATCATCCTATAGGATAACCTCCTAAAAATAACATGGCTCATCTCCACCTAGACCTCCCTTTGTTGTCAATATGTTTAGACCAATAGATTTTAGAGGCATGGTTGGGCATCCTAATGTTGTACCACAAGATGTAAGAAATAGGTTGCCCAAATTTCAGGGAAATAATGTCATCACTGGTGATCAAAACTTGAGACTCTTTGTTAATATGATGGAGGATTTCAAAATAGAATATGAATATGTATATGTAAATCTATTCATTCACACTCTTGACTGGTATAAAGATTTACCAGACAACTCAATAGATTCATGGAATGAGATGAAGAATACTTTCATATTACAGTATGGGGATAAGATTGACCCAAGGTTCCTCTTATCTGAGTTTGAGAATATAAAAAATAATCCCAATGAGTCTACTCAATTTTTCAATACTAGATTTAATAAGACTTTGACTAGACTACCCATAATTTTGAGGCTTAGTGATGAGTCCTGCCTAATTAAATATTCTAATGCTTTTAACAAGAAAGCTTCTTATTATTCGAGGGATAAGAACCCTGGAATTTTAAGGTAGGATTTTGCAATGGCCTTACAAATAAAAAACAATACTAAGGTAGTTGGAAAACCTCCTAAGAGGGAGGGTGTCAAATTGATTAATCCTGAGAAACCTCAGTCAGGAAAGGTAGTGGATCTAGAAGAGGTTGTGAAGACTCTGGCCAGAGAAGTTAAAGAAATATCTTATAAGCTTTCTAGAGTAGAAAAGGGAATAGGATAGAGTTCTCAAGGCCAACACAAACCACAGGGCCAAGATAGATTTGGAAATCATCCTAGAGGTGATCACAGATCAAATGAAAGAGGAAAAGGGCCCATGGGATCAGGAAATAAATAACCACAACCTAGAGAAAATAAGTTGGTCCCTGATCCTTTGACTGCTAGGGTTTCCATGGTAGAAGAAGACCATGTTATTGATTGGTGTGACAAGTGTTTCTTACCACATCCCCCTATGATATAAATAAGGAAATTGAAGAGGTAGATGATGATGAAACTTATGGTGATGTATGCATGATGGAGTTCCCTGATAATCCACAACAAGGTGCCACTTCAACTTAGATGATAAGTTCTAGGATTGTATAAATGTTTTGGGATTGCATTCACTAGGTATCTCCTCTTTCTCCTAATGATGATATTGAAATTTGATATGGTGTAAGATTTTGATTTACCTAATCATGATTTTGAATATTTGAGAGCTTTAATGATTAAGAAGCATCGAAGACAAATAACTTTTGATGAATGCAGTGGTTTCTCAGGAAAAGGAATACAATCTCAAAAGTAGAGTTGTCAAAGGGGGAGGGCCACAAGCCAAGCCAAAAACTCCACTTCTCACTAATATCCCAAAGGATCCCCCTAAAAAGGATACACTTAGCAAGGGCCCTAGTCACTCCAAATAAAACTTGTACCCCAAATCATGCCCAAGATGTAAAGAGTCTCATACCACAAGAAGGGGCAAGTAACTCTCCCTCCCAATATAGTATTACCCAAATACATCCCCTGTGATATAGCCCATATTTTGAGCCATATCAGAGTCACTGTGCCTATTGTTGAATTTCTTAGGATCCCTAAGCATAGAAAAAGGGAATTTGAATATTTGGGATTTAAAGAGGAGGTAATACCATGAAACAAGAATGTGAATAATGTGGATATTCCCCCTATCATTGCAGATCTAGAAGTACAATAAGCATTGGAAGAGTTGGGAGAATCACTTGAGGTATATCTGGGTACTTCTCTTGTTGAATCTCAGCTTGATGTTGATCCTTTCTATACTACTTTAATCATCAAAGACAGGTTAGTGCACAACTACATGTTTGATTCAGGGGCCTCATGTAATGTGATGCCTCTTGAGGTAATGAATGAATTGAATATCAAAGTGAAAACAACTTTTGGAAAATGCACTACTATGGATTCAAGGGAGGTGTCAGTGATTGGATATGTTAAAGGGTTGGTAGTGCAATTGGTAGCTTACCTGGGAAAATGCTTAACCATGAATGTAGTTATTGTGGATTGTCTTTCCAAGTGGGGAATGTTATTTTCAAGATAGTGGGATGCTAGTGTGGGGGGAAGTGTATAGATGGATATGTCATATGTAACCATACCAGTAGAAGGAAGCCTTGTAAAATTGTATGGTGAGAAAAATATGCTACATCTGATTGAAGACCCTAACAATGCTTCTTATGAAGTATTATATACAGATGTAGATGTTGATAATTTTGTGGGCTATGCAGATTTTAAAGAGCATAGCATTGATAAGTGTAAATGTCCTGAGAAAATTGGATCTCCCTAGATTTTGATGTTTGATGGAGCTTGTTCTAAATTTGGGAATGATGTTGGTGTTGTCCTTGTATCTCCAAATCAGGAGGCTTTCAATTTTTCCTTTAAACTCATATTTGAGTGCACTAACAATATTGCAGAATATGAAGCACTGCTTTTGGGTTTAAGGATTGCTTGGAGGTATGGTATCAGGGACATTATTGTTAAAGGAGATTCAGAATTGGTAGTCAAACAAGTTAGGAAATTGTATGCAACCAAGAATCAAAGAATGAAACAATATAAGCATGTAGTTTGGGATTTTATTCAAATGTTTGATTCTTTCAACATAATATACCATGACAGAAAGAAGAATTATGTTGCAAAAAGGTTGACAGTATTGGGATCTAGATTTTAAAATTGTATAATGTCTCCTTACTGTGAGTATGATATAGAAGTGTTATCAAGACCATTTGTCTTTGAAAATGTCAAACATTGGATAGGTTTTTGAAGATGATGCCCAGGTTCAGAGGTTCTTACAAAATGAAGGAGAGTTTACAAACCAAAATGTGGACTGGGAACCAATGGTTTTTATTTATGATGGTAAAGAGACTCTATTTGGAAAAGACATTATTCAATTAAAGACCAATACCATTCCAAGAGGTTTGGTTGTGTTAGAGTCAAAATTTTATAATGCTGACATGATTTTTAATAGACATATGTCATCCTCAAGAGATGTGGTGGAAAAAAATTTGGGGACTGATGGTAAACCTAGAAAAATATGGCTAGGTAGTGACCTGAGTAAAGAAGAAAAGTAGTCTTATGTCAAGTTGTTAAAAAGGTACCAGGATTGCTTGGCATGGTCATATTAAGAATTGAAGGCATATAGGGAGGATATTTTCCAACATGAGATACCATTAGAACCTAATGCCAAGCCATTTAGGAAAAATAAAAGGCCAATCAATCCACTCCTTTCCCTCAAAATGCAAGAAGAGTTAAAAAAATTAAGGGATGGAGGCATCATACAACCAACAAGATATTCTTCATGGGTGGAAAACCTAGTGCCAGTTCGAAAGAAAAATGGAGATATAAGATTGTGTGTGGACTTTAGGAATTTGAATAAGGCCTCAATCAAAGACAACTATCCATTTCCTAATATGGATAACATGTTGCAATTGGTTACTGGATCTGAGTTGTTGTCTACTCTAGATGGATTCTTAGGGTATAACCAAGTGGTAGTAAAACAATAAGAAAGAATCAAAACTTCTTTCACCACTCCATGGGGTACCTATGTGTATGTGAGAATGCCATTTGGCCTGATGAATGTTGGAGCTACATTTCAAAGAGATATGGATGTAGCATTCTCATGTTACATAAATGATTTTATCGGTGTGTACCAGGATGATGTGACAATGTTCTCAAGAAAGAGGAGTGATCACTTGCAACATTTGGATAAGATGTTGCTAAGATGTAGAGAGTATGGAATCTCATTGAACCCTAAGAAGTGCCATTTTGGGGTTCAAAAAGAAAATCTATTGGGGCACATTGTATCTAAGGAAGGGGTCATGATTGACCCTGAAAGAGTGGAAGCTATTGGAAAAGTTCCTATTCCCGAACTAAGAAAGGAATTCAATCCTTCTTTGGTCCAATAAACTTCATCAGGAGATTCATTTCCAATTTCACTGAGATGACCATCCCCATCACAAGTATGCTAAAGAAGGATCAGATTATCAAATGGGAGGAGGAAGCTATCCAAGATTTTACTAGAATCAAGGAAGCATTAAATAATGCTCGAGTCTTAGCAGCTCCTGATTAAAAAATATATTTTCAAATGTTTAATTCTTCCTCTAAAAATAGAATTACATTTGTATTATTGCAGAAGGATGAGGAGGGAATCGAAAGGCCAATTTATTTCTTTAGTAAAGTACTAAAATGGGATGAGTTGAAATACACCATCATGGAGAAGCAAACCTTTTCCTTGGTTAGAGAAACAAAAATTTTCAGGCCATATATCTTAAGTTCCAAAATCATAGCTTATGTTCCCCATACCATGGTCAAGGACATCTTGTCAGAAATGGAAATCTCAAGTAAAAGATGTCAATGGGTGAACAAATTACAAGAATATGACATGGATATTCAGACTACTAAGTTGGTTAGAGGTCTAGGCTTGGAAAAGCTAATGGCAGAGAGCACTCTGTAAGTGATGGAGGTAAATGAAGTTGAGGAGGGAGATATGAATGTTCATGAGAAATTAGTTAGTTCTGCATGGTACAAGGACATCATATTTTACCTTAGAAATTTGGAGTGTCCTAGACATTTAGATAAAAATAAAAAAAGGACACTCAGGTTAGTCTCCCAAAAGTACATCATCACTGATTATGGGTTGGCATGGAAGAATCCTAAAGGGGTTCTCCTAAGATGTATTGTTGAAGATGAAGCTCCCAAATTAATTACATATTTTCATGGGGGAGTTTCTGGGGGCATTTTTCTAGAAGAGTAACTACCCAAAAGATCTTGAGGGTTGGTTATTGGTGGCCCACACTCTTTAAAGATACAACCTTGTTAGTAAGAAAATGTGAAAGTTGTCAATGATTTTCAGGAAGAATGAAAGCTTCAGGTGCTCTCCCTTTACAACTAGTATCAATTGAAGCCCCTTTTAAACAATGGGGTATGGATTTTGTTGGGGAGATATCAGATCCTTCAAGTGTAGGCCACAGATGGATATTGGTGGCTACTGATTACTTCACCAAGTGGGTTGAGGCTATCCCTACTAAGAAATCAACTCATCAGATTGTTATGGATTTTATCCTAAATCATATAATTTGTAGGTTTGGAGTACCTACCAAAATAGTTGCTGACAATGCCATGAGCTTTTGAGCCAAACCATTAGTGGCCATGTGTCAAGAGTATGGGATAAACCTAACATATGCATCTAACTACAACCCTCAGGGAAATGGACAGGCTGAATCAAGCAACAAAAATTTGCTGAAGATAATTAGATGGACACTAGAGGTTAATAAAAGAAGATGGGGTGAGTAGTTGAAGTTTGTTGTTTGGGTAGATAGAATCACTACTAAAAGAGCCACTGGAAAGAGCCCATTCGAACTAGTCTATGGAGTTCAGGCCCTTCTCCCCCTACACATGCAATTATCTTCTTACCAATTCATTTGGAAACTTGAGGATGAAGAAGTCAGCCCTTATGATGCAAGAATTAATCAGATTGTTGAGTTAGATGAAGAAAGAAGAGAATCCCACCAGAGACATTTGAGGTTTAGGGAAAATCTTAAAAGATTATTTGATAAAAAGGAAACTCCTAGAACTTTCAGTGTGGGAGATCTTGTGTTATTATGGGATAGTAGACATGAAGAAAAGGGAAAACATGGAAAATTTGATGCATTATGGATGGGCCCTTATTCCATTGATATCAAAATTGGTGAACACACTTTCTTCTTAAAGGATCTAGATGGAGAATTACTTGAGTTTCCTATTAATGATAGGCACCTGAAACATTTTCTTGACTGATTTCCAAATCAAGGTATGCATCAATGTACATTGTATAGTATTTTTGTTTTATTTCTCATTTTTGTGTGTGTTTTTGTTTCCCTTTTTGTTTTCCTGGTCTATAGTGACCAGTTGCCCTAGTTTCTCGGTACATTTTTGAGAGATGTTATTATCACTTGACCTAGTGCATATGTTACTTAACTCCCTAGCCCAATGGATTTTTGCACTTGGCATGTTGTGTGTGTGTTGTGTTTGGTTCTTGTGGCACCCACAAGGGGTGCCCATCCCTGAGTTGGAGCCAGTGTTGGTGCTCGAAATAATCTCACCCCTTTTTGTTTGGAAAATGCCTTCAATTTTTTTTATGTTTTCTATTTTCCCATGAGAAGTGTGAGTTCAAAAGTTACAGTCATGTTAAATTCATTTGAAAATCCCGTGTGTAGGTTGTTATTCCTCTTTTTTGGTTGAGGATCGTGTTAGACATGTTGTTCTCTAAAATCCCTGCAAAAAACTGATCCTGAATCAGTTTTAAATAAGGAAAATTACCTTTGTACACTATTCCTTGATCATATTACAAATTTCATATTTGGTTCCACCACCCGATGATACGTGGCATGTTCCAGTTGGTCATGGTATGGCGGGTTTAAGTTGCAAACTTGTAACAATTTTATAGCATTGAAAATTTACAAATTAAGCCCTAAGGCCTGACGAATATTCCTCCAAATATTTGCATTCAAAAGGTGAAAAAATAGAAATTTACTCTACCTTCAAGGAAATACACTTGTCACAAATAGGTTGAATGCAAGGAATCAAGGCATGGTTTTATTTCCACACACTAAGGTAACAAAGTATAAAATTTCAAAGAAGCTCCCAAGGCCCGCTAAGGACACATGGCTCTTTCTCATGCAAGGAATGGGGAAGTGGGTCATTGGATTAAATTGGTAATTTTGGGCTCAAATGAGAAAGAGAACAAATTTTCAGAAATGGCCCGTAGCTTCGCCACCATTAAGATGTAACCATGTGTCAAGCTCAGGATAAAATTCAAAAGTGGGCAGTTGGGTCAAATAGTTAAATGTGTATGCATTTATGAAATGAAGGAAAAGTGTAAAGAGTTTCCCTGAGCCCGCATTGCATAAGGCTATTCCATGTGGATGGATTTTAAAATTGGGAAAGGTGAAATGGATGACCATGATGCAACACATTAATGTCTGTCACCATCAATGCATTTTCACACAAATCAAGGAGGAATTTTGAAGTCTTTGAATGCATTGATATTTTTTGCTATCATTTGTTGAGATCTGGATGCCATTGTTAGCATATTTCATTAAGGAACAACATGAAATTGATCATGGAGCTCAGATTGAGGACTAGAGATTGAAAATATTTTGAATCAAAGTTGAATTACACATAGGTATTCACAAGAAAATTGGTAAGAACTAAGGAACTCTCATACTCTTTTTTCATTGGAAAGGAAATTTGAAGTAAAACTAGGGCATTAAAGATGAAAACCATGTCGTCTAGGTTTTTGGTTGTGTCTGGAATCACTAGTGATCTGGATAAAATCACAGACACAGATTTAATGAATGTTGACTTAAAAGAGTTTCTACAAATATTGAATAGCCCTAATAAGAGTGAATCCATGAAAGCAATTCAAGATAGCGATATTGCTTTAGCTGGTGTTATTCCACCTTCAGTACACTACCCAAAATTAGTATGGCTTTGTGCTATGAATTATGACCCAGAAAAGAGGGAAGTACTGGATGGAAGTGGTGAGGCAGTGTTGACTTTGATGCCTACAACCATCAAAATAATGCTAAAATTTCCTGTAATAAGAAATCCAATAACCTTGGGTATTGGTTTAGCCTTACGAGATTATGAGGCCAAGAAAAAGGACTATGTCAGGCTCATAAATACTAAATGGCTCTTAGTAGAGAAAAGGAAACCACTCAAATCCCTAAAATATTGGTTAGGGCACAATTTGTTGAAGAAGAAGAGGATGTGATTGTATTGTTGAGTTGAATGGATGGATTGGAGACCATGAATGAGTTCAAGGAATGGATGTGCACCTATATGTGGATAGTTTTGGAGAAGAAAGGGAGCATTTTCTAGGAAACCTTCATTGCAGAAGCACTTCATGACCACATGGTTGCACTGACAACAAAAATAGAGATGGGTGATACTGTAGAATTGGAATTTTACATGATGACTTATTTGATTTATAATATTGTAGGCCACAGATGTTTCCCTGGCCTCTTGCCACATGCTGACTTTAAAAAATGCCAAATGCATGAGATTTTCCCCCAATTACAGTTGGTTAATTGTAAAGGAAATGTGAGATTGGTTAATGATGCCTTCTTTGCACCAATCATATGTTTATTCAGGCCAGAATGGGAATAATACATGATTTTTGAGGAGGCTAGACAAGTAATCATGGAATATGGATGCTATTTCATTTAGTACAAGAAGTTTACATACATCAGGGTTAGTGGATTTGAAGGTCAACCATGTAAATTTCCAAGGTACTTAGATGAAAAAATGGCCTTGTGTGAATTGGCAAGACAGTTGACACTAGTTCACAAATTAATTGCTGGAAAACACAAGACAAACATTAAGTTTCCCATCAAGGTTGGAAGGTACTCCTGCCCTTCAATTATAAAATCCAGGTTAATGGAAGATGAGATGAAAAGGTTTGGGATGGAAAGGTTTGAGGCAAGGGCCAACTATGACATCATGTGGGTGTTCAACAATCTTACAAACACTTTTAAACATGAGCCTCAATTTGAGGACTATTGGATGAATTGTAGAGATGAGGAAGAGGTCAGGCTAAGAGACTTCTCTAGAATGACCCTTACCCAAATTATAGATTTCAAGATTGTTGTTATCCCTGAGGGAATTGTGGATGATCCACATACTGTGAGTAAATACTATCTTGATCAAAAGGTGGAGGGACAACCAATAGCCCCTTTAAATTGAATGAAGAGGAATCAGATGATTCATATGCCTGGATAACTGATGTAATGAGGAGAACAGTGAATTGGTTAGCCCAGAAGAACATTGATTTATCAATTCAAAGCACAAGAGTTCTTAATAACTTCAGGGATTTGGGAAAATTGAAAGATGACCTTCCTCCCCTGAAAGAAGGAGCTGACAAAATGGATCCCTTGGGAGGAAAATCTCCTCAATTTCCTTCAAAAATGCCTACTTCAAGAGCTTATAGATGAATGGACTTCTGCTACCAGTGGGACTGGTACTTCTATGTCTACTCTAAGATAGAAGACTGAGGAAATGCTTCTAAAATCTATGGAGAATGCTCCTATCACCTTTTCATTACCACTTCAAGAAAAAGGGAAGGGTATGGCTACTCATAGGACTCCTTCAGATGTTTTTTCCAAAACCCCACAGTGTTGATAAGTTGGTGAGTGGGGAAATAGCAAGTGGTCATTCACAATCTAAGCCATAAAATGAAGAAAGAAGAGCAGCACCAGACCTTAAGAAGTTTGAAAGGGCACATAAGAGACACAAAATTGTGTACGAGCCAATCCTGGTGAGAGAAGGTGCTCATACACCCAAGAAACATAAGCATAGGGATGTAGTGATTAATCCCCCATAACATGAAAGAATTGATGTTTTCCAGGTATGACATGTAGCATCAGTGCCACAGGTTGGGAAGCCATTGCCTTTATTTTCACCTTTATTTTCAGGAGTGACAATTGGGAACACTCAGGAGAAAATGACTCAAGGCAATGTCTTATTTAATCCAGTAGATAGTGAAGTTCTTGGATCAAGGTATGAAAACATATGAAACCATGTCAGTTGAAAATGTGAATATACCTTTATTTGAACAATTGTGAGTCAACAAAGGCTCAGGTAGAGATAATGGATGTTGATACTGGTGAGGAATTTTCCACATTGGATGCATTTGACATATCTATTGATGAAAAAACAACAAATAACGTAAGTGATCTTCAAATAAGTGAAGAAATGGAAAAAATTACTCATGTGCCAACCACTGAAATCAGAATTCAAGCGTTAGAAGTTTCTTTTATAGATTAGGCAGTTTCAGAGTCAAATAAGCCAGAGATGCTTAGTGAAAAGGGTGTAAGTACTGAGATATTAGTGAAATAATATTCTTCCCATGATGTCAAGGCCACTAAGGATAGTGAGCCATCTCAAATAGGGAAATTTGTAGATGAAAAGACAACATAGGTTACACAAGATGCAACTGCTAGGGATGAAGTTATTGCTGATATGGATGTACAAATTTTGGGTGAGAATAGGGAACCAACATTGGGAAGACAATCCACCATGACACAACCTGAGATATCAACAGAGAAAAAGGATGATGATGTGTCAACCCAATAGTCTCCAAAGAAGGTGGAAATATTGGAAGGAAAAGGAGAGCCTGCAAGCAAGATATTGGTTCAAGAAATTCCCAGGGGAAAATATGAGTTTAACATTGCATTAGTTGAAGAAATAAGGAAAGAACATATCCCAATTACTGGTGTAAGTCAAAAAGAGACTGATCAATCCCAAACTCAAGACCAAGAAGGAAGACAATACTGAGAAATACCAGTACAGAGTGAGTGAAAAGAAATAACTATAGAAGAAAATCATGAAAATAAGGTAGAATCATTAACCCAAGGTGAACAAGAGATGTCCAAGCAGTTGGTGGTTGTCCCCAAGAAACCCCAACAAGAATTGCAAGAAATAAAATTTGGGACAAGTCTTGCAAAGGGCTGGATAGGGGAGTTGATTTCAAAAGAAGAAAAATAAATTTTCCCTGTTAAGGCCATAGATATCACATCTCTATCTTTTCTAAAACTGGTGAGAACCTCCAAAAAATATAGGGTTCTTACCAAGACTCATATTGATCCACTGGGATCTAAAACTTTAGAAGTGGCAATCCCTCACGAAGGAAAAACCAGAGACAATATAACAACCAGTGACTACAATGTTTAACTTATTTCATTAGAAAAGCATTTAATATATCAATTAAAATAGGTAGTATCAGAGGCAATAAGTGACTTGTTACAAAAGGTTGATGAGGATAGGATAACTAAAAACAATTGAAAGAACAAGTCAAAGCTTTGAGTTCTAGTCTGCAACAATTAATTGGGCAGTCTAGTCAAACTCAAGCAAGTACCTTTGTCAATACCCCTGAAGGAATGGAAAAATTTGATAAGGCTGTTAAGAAGGTTTAGGCTATGGACACATGGGTCGAGAAGTTGACAAAGAAGGGAAAATAAGCAATCAAAGAAGCCAGGAAAAAGTATGAAGAACTCAAGAATAGGCTTAATGAAATTGATGAAATAATTGAGCAATGTGATAATGAAATCTTCTACTTTGAGGGAATTTTTCCCAAGATGGACCACATAACTTGGCTTAGTGATGAATTGGTTGAAAAATAAGGGATTGTGCCAAAGGAATTCAAAGGAACTCAACATGCTATGGAGGAATTAACAAATATCGGGGTGGAGATTTTGAATGGGATCAAAGAAAAAATAGAAGTTAAAAGGAAATGGGTCGATGATACTTTAGATACCATTGATTTAAAACTTGAAGATATGGTCTTTGAAAAATTCAAGAAGAGTTATGGTGATCTAAAAATTGATTTCTTGTTCATCTCTTTTGAGAAAAACATCCAGAAAGACAATTTCTCCTATGAAGTTATTAAAACAATGAGAAAAAAATTACAGAGCTAAAATCCAGGCCACTGGAATACAAGCAAAAAATGGGCCACTGTGTGGATGCAATAGGAAGACAAAAATTGATCTTCCAACACCATACATGACCAAACGAAGATGAAATCAATGATATTTTTCAAAGATATGATGCATATGTGGCAAGGTTGCAGAAGAAGAAGAAGCAGGAGAGGAAACTGAAGAAGAAAAGGGTGCAGACATAAAATATGATGAACAAGCTTAGGCTTTTCATTCTTAAAACTATATCTTCTTTCCATATTTCATTTGTGACTGGTGTTTTATTTGATATTTTGTTTCATGAAGGATGAATATTACTTTAAAACTCATTGTTCTCTAATATCAATTGTAATTTGATACAATGCATTAGTTTTTTATATTGCTTGGATGAAATTTTATGTCCATTTGTAAAAGCATATAAACTATTGAGATGTTTGTACTTTTTACATGTTTAAAAGGAACAAAATGGGGTTCTATAGGGCCCCAACCCATGAAAAAGAAGGTGGTGTACATGTTTGAAAGTAAAGACACTGAAGGAAAGACAATGTTCAGATGTCCTTTATTCCTTCTTTAAAATTTCCCCCTAGTGGAGGGAGTTTGTTCAACAGTTTTTTCTTCCTCAACATGAATTCATTTGAGCCTTGTGTTGTCTGGAAAAATACAATGGACCCCGCTAGATCCCGGGACATCCCCATATCCATCAATGACTCAAGATTCATTATGGGACTGTTCATGATCTTTTCTAGCTCAATTTTCTTCTGATAGGAAGACACCATGTCTAGAAGATCCAAACCACCCGTGAAGAATGTCATCTTCCATTTTCCCTTGTGAAGGGTAGACTTACTAGGAATAGACATGAGAAGGAATGTCTGGAGTGGTTGGAAGAGAAAGAACTACACCTTGGGGATTGCAGAACAAGAGATTTTTAGCTAGATTCAACCTTCCATCTCCTTGTGAGGGGTGGTTGTTCTCTTGGAGAAGGAACCTGACTGAGGTCTCCCAAGAATTCATGCTCTGAAGGAAGGAGCACAATGCACTGAATGAGTGGAATACTAAACAAAAAACCTGCCCTTGTTGTCTCTAGAAGAAGAAATTTCCACTCTAGAGTGACGAGAAAATAAATACATTTCCTCTTCTCCATTAGAAATGATAATTGGGGGTTGGGAAATTGACTCACCCCTTCTCTTACCCAAATATGGTACTAGTATTGTGAATGGTTGTGATACATGGGTCTTGCCTGACCTTTCTCCAAATAAATAATCCTCCACTCCAGTTCATCTATTTTATGAGAAATGGCAGGCATCGTATCAATAGAAGACTTGTCATACAACACATAAGACTCCTTGGGGATCTCCTTCAACACAAATTCTTCATTGCATAAAAAGGGACACTGAAAATTAGTCTTCCTGGACACTTGAGGCCTCCTTTCAATCCATAATCTCATTAAGTCTTTAGAAGCCTTCTAATGTTCCCACCAAGAAAGATGAAAATACATGGATTAAAAGGCTTAGAAGACGTGATTGATTCTAATCAACCTCAGGAGGAGTGTAACATGAACCTATTGATAAGTCAAAGGCCCTTTAGTATCCCCTAGATGTGCTATATCAAGGAAAACTCTGACAAAGGCTTCATCCAGACCATGTAAGTTGAAGATTTGGTTTAAATATTCTGAAGAAATTTCTTTCAAACTATTTTCCACAAGCACCTTTGCCATTTTTTTGATAAGAACTATGAAATTTTCTTTACCTTCAAGATAGGGAAAGAAATGCATATTGGTGAGAGGGTAGAACTGAGTTTTATAGTAACAATGGTGCATATTGATTTAGTTGAGAGAAATCATTCCCATTAGATGAAGGAAGATTTTTCTCAGCTCACACGAAGAAAAATTAAGAGTTGAAATGAATTAGGAGTGAGAAGAACTGATGAATTAATATGATTTGACAAGAACCATGTGTGATGATTAAGCCAAAAAGACATGAAAAGAAGTGTGCAACACCCAAGATGGATTCTTGGAAAGTAGATAAGAGTATCTGTCATATCAGATCACCTGGAAGTGCTCAAAGATCATCAAAAGTGACTATCTAATCACCAAGTGAAAAGAACAATTAAATAATTGGCCAAAAGTGATGACATGGTATCCTAGTCATACACAAATAGAGAAAATTGAAAAAGGCTCATAATTCTTACACATAACAACACTAAACAAATCATTTTCAAAAGAATAACGTGGTTTAAAATATATGTTGTAAAGGGGAATATTCCCTTGAATATTCATGCTTTTGGGGGGAAATTTAGAAATATAATGAGTGGATAGAATGGTATAAATGCAAAGAAAATAATCACGCAAGGGGGGTTAAAATTTTCTGAAAATTATTTGAAGAAAAAGGAGAACTGAAAGAAAAAACATTTTCCCAAGAACTCATCAGAGAAACCTATTACTTTCTTTGAGCCTTCAAATTTAGTCATGTCAAGATGGTTGCAAGTGTACAACCATTGACAAGCACTGAGACTGTAGATCTACTTTCCCTTGCTGATAAATTTGATGAGCCTTGAACTAATTGTGTTAATCATGAGCATTGTTGTATCTTTCGTCAAGATGATATACTGTAAAATAGTTATTCATGCTCCCATTGCAATATTATTTTAGAGATCCTTTAAGTCACACAGAACTTTATCATTCTGGTAGCATTTTGGAAATTGCAATTACACTATTGAGAAGAGATTTCATTTCATTTGTGTAATAAACAATTTTAAAATCACTATGTCTCCACTTTGTTAAATGTTTCTTGTAAGTCTTTGAGTGTATCTTAGGTGTGATAAATTGTGAATCTTTGATGTTTTATTAAGTCTTCAACATGAGCTTTTGTGTTTGAATCCTTAAAGATTGTGTGAAACCGTGCACTCTTGGGTTTCCATGAGTGTACATCTTCTAGTTAAGGGATCATTGTGAGCTATTTGAGGTATGTTTGGCTTGCACTTGATAGATCTCCCAACATTTATTGAAGTTTATGTGAAATCTGGTATAATCAACTTTATCCTGCTTAATTCCCCAAATCATATACATCTAAAACTAACTAATCCTACAAGAATTACCCATGCTTGATTCATTAAATCCAACAACATGCTAAAGAAAGTTGGTTCCTTACTGTCTTTAGTAGTCTGAGCTTTGTTTAGAAGACGTCTATACTATCTAGAAGTGGCAACTCATGAGAGTTAGCCTTTGCTGAATTGACCATGTCTTCCCATAGTTGTTTTTCAATTACTCTATAAAAGAGTGTGAAATATTGTTGATACATCAACCCATCTCACAATTACAAACTATAGAATAGGTCCTCTCACCCTGGCTAAAGTAAAAGCCTAAAGTAGGAGGGTAGGTCATACCCTCAGCATGGTGCTACCTGAATCCTCTGAGCTTGAGTGATAAATAGATGATGAGATCCTTCCCTAGCTACAAAATGACACAAATCTAGATCTATCATCATCTGGGCATCCTTCTCATTCTGTTGATGCTACTCGGCCACAAAGGGAGGACTGATTTGGGTACCAACACCACCTATTAAATAAATGAAAGATACATCAAACATCAAGAACTCTCAACACATAAATTTACAATAAAAGAGGGAAATGAGACTGTGACAATATCAACTTGCATGAAGTAATGTTCAAACTGGCTCAAATCTATTGATAAAAATGTCACCTCTCTCCTTTTACAAGCAAGGCATACATATTTATACAAATTCAAATTGTATTTCATCACCTCTATCAGTGAATGATCAAGATTCCTTCCAAAACAACTAGATATGCAAAATAAATATCTCAAACTGACTCAAAATGTGAAATACATTGTGAAAATGACAGTTTTCACTTGAGTGTAAAAGATTTAAAAGTTATAGCCCAATGTCTATGTTCCATTCATGCAATATTGGAGGGAAAATGTGGCCCAACTAAAAATATGCTCTTTTTATGCTCCATGATGATGAAAATGTGAGGGATAATAGGTAAAATTCATTTCTAGGCTAACAAACTAATTTGTCTCTTCTAGAGATATCATCATTCCCTTTTTACAACTCAGAAATGGTTGATTATGCACACTTAAATCATTTTAAAAAAATTAGAAAAGAAATGAGAAAAATGTAGAGAAAGACATGCAAATAAATCCACATGCTCATCCTTAGATTTGTGCTCTATGTTTTTCTTTCTTCCATGGGTTAGATGAACCCCCTAAACACTACCATTTTGAAAAATTCGTTGAGCACTAGCGTTTGAAAAGTCTGTGGATCACCGATGTTTTAAAAGTCCGTGAAGCACTAGAATTTTTTTTTTGGTGGCTTTCTAACTTACACATACTTAGTCTTCTAATAATATTTCACTTACCCCTTTCTTTCTACTATGTCATTAAGGTCATCTTCCTTTGTTAAACTGATGATCATGTTTCCTTTATTATGTGGCTTTATAAATTACACATATTTAGTACTATAATACTCTCGTACTTAGCCTTTTATTTCTTCTATGACATAAAGGTCACATTCCTTTATTACATCCGTAATCATGTTTCCTTTATTCTGTAGGCTAGGTGAATCCACAGAAAACTAAGTCTTTAAAAACCTTTAAAACACTAAGCTATTTGAAAACCCACAGAATATTAGTTTCTTTGACAAAACACAAAACACTAAGATATTTGAAGACCCGCAAAACACCAAGTTTTTTTTTTCCATGGCTTCCAAACTTATTTTTATCTAACTCATTTTGTTTCCTCTCGGTACCTTATGACACTTTTTTCTTGCATCACGGTCTCCATTGAGTAGACTACATCCCTTAATTTTTGGAATTAACCAAATCTATGGAATTCCACTTTCTCCAGGTCTACGTAAAACTAATTTTGGCTTCTCTCTTTGCTCCAAAAATTTTCCATTATTTTTCTACAGAAGACTAGAATTCTAAAATCTACCAAAGACTAATTTTGGAACAATGTTGCCAAAGACTAAGTTTTGAAAATACTGCCAAAGACTAGGTTTTGACTTCCATGGATGTTCATGATTTTCCTTTTGAACTACAAGAAGAATAAAATATTTCAATTAGTTAAGAAACCTGAAAATTTGACTAAGTACAAATATTTAATCTAAGTTCAATACAAATGCCAATCGTTTCAACAAAATAAGCTAGATAATGAAAATACAAGATATTTAAAGGTAAACACTTAGATGCTGTCAATTTGTATGAGGATAAGGAGGGTCCCCATTTATATTTAATCATTTAAAACAAGTGGGGTGTTAGTTCCTAATATAACACCCCAAAACAATACTGGAATGTATATTTGCATTAGGAGAGAACAAAGGAGAATGATAAACTTGTTAGTTAATCATTTATAGCAAAGGGTCAATCTATATTTTTCTCATGATCATATGATGTAAAAATGACAGGGAGAACATTTACTGAGGGTGTGATTGTTCACCTACTACTTTACGGATTTTTTAGGCCAAGGTGAGAGAACCTATGGGGTTTCTTGAAAGATAGGGAGATGTTGTATTTCAGACCCTACAACTTATTGAAACCCTAATATGAGATCAAATGCAACCACCAAATGTAATGATCATTCTATATAATGTTATGTTGTGGATCTTGGTTTCATGTGTGGAAATTTTGAAGAATATACACTAAAGGTAGTGTACACTATCCATAGTTATCTAATTGAGGTTTGGGGCTAGGTTGGGCCCAGAGCAGGGGTGCAGGGGCGTAGCCCTAAGAAAATTCTTTGGCCTCGAAAAAGTTTCCTAATACCTTAAGAAATGTGCTCTTCTCATATGGGTGATATTTTGACCCATAGGTTTATGGGGCAGTTTTGGCCCATGGTTTTGATACCCACGGTATTGTAAAAATACTTAAGAAGTTTCCTATTTGTGTGCTTTTGTTCATGGGAGGGGACATAGAGCATGTTAGATGTATGAATTTAGGTGTGAGTTTAGGAGAGTTTGTTGATCACAACTCCAAATAGATATGGGTATTGTATTGAGATAAATATGTGGCTTGTAATAAAATAAGTGCAAGTGATTCTTGGTGGACGTAGCCAAAATTGGGTGAACCAAGTTAAATATTGCCTTTGTGTTGTGTTCTATTATTTTATACACTTTTATTTTAGATTTGTCATATTATTATGCATATTAGTTTCTACCATTACAATTCTGTGTGGGATTTTCTACATATTTTATTTCTTATTTCCTAACATAGAATGGTCACACAAGCATTACAAACATTTGATACATCTGAAACAAGCCACTAGAGACTAAATATATATGATCACAATCATCATTCTGGAAAAATGTTGACAACTTAGAATGTGATAAAACTTGAGATGCTAATATTCACAATTCATGGAAAATAAACTCAAAATATGACAGGTAAGTGTGATTTATATCCAAATATCTTGTTGGATGTACAAAGGGAGATGAAATCTATAGGGGTAGGATAAAAGGATAGTGTAAATCAAAGTGGTGGTAGATGGAAATGGGGGGAAAAGGGATACTAAGAGGAAGTAGATTCATTAACCATGTTGTCATAATAATTCTTCATGCATTCACATATGAAATCAAAGGAAATTCATTCTCCATAGGTTTCTTTCCCTCATGGACACCCAAACAAGGTAAGAAATGTAAATTAAAACTTAAGAACTCAATACAGACACTTGAGAATGAATTCTCATGTACTTACCACATAAAATTTATAATACCAAAGGACATCCCAAGGAAGAAACATATGCATTCACAAAGAAATGACAGAAATGAAGCTTATAACTGAAACAAATGGTGTGAAGTAACACTACAATGTAAAAATCCTTCAGTTCATAAACATATAATCAGATGCAAGATGATTTTCTGAAGTTATTTGTCACGATAAACATAGGATTACAAAATAAAGTCACCATTTATTGATTTCAAGAGTTGTTTAAAATTTGAAAGAACAAAATTCATAGTAGATAATATCCTGCATGTCCAATTGTAGTGAAGACAATGGAAACATATATAATATGAATCTCAAAGCTTGATATTGGCTATACATAAGTATTCACCTTAGCATGAACCTACATATTGATAATTACAAGCATCCAGATCTTTGCAGAGCTGTTACATAATTAAAATACCTCCCTCAGAGCTTAAACCCTCCAATTTCAATATTTTATCTACATAAATGATTTTTTTAGCCCATTTTATAAGGATAAGCCTCATATTTATACAATAATATTTCATCCATGGAAGAACATCCATTACATATTTAAAATCAAAAGGTAAGATGGTGATCCATATGAGTTGAGAAAAAATCAATGAAATATCATGCAATCAGGGATATGTAAGTGGGAAACAATGACCAAATGTCCACTCCAAAATGCACATATTCATCATCATTCATCTCATGTGGTCAAGAAGGTAGTATTCAATTTCTAGAAGCTCCTGGGGTGAAGAAATATGAAAACAAAACATCTCCAAATATTTTGATTCCTGAAAAATGATGTGTAACTGTAAAAAATTTTCCATTAAAATATCTGAAATTGATTTACCATTCCTTGTAAAATTTATCTCTTTAGAAATTATTCTACAAGACATTCCCAATGTACTTAATTTTAGGTGAAATGAATACCCGAGTCAAAATTTATGGTAAAAAAACCAAACCTAACCATTCCATGAAAAATTGCTTTGCTCTGCGAACTTCATGAATTTTTACCTTTGTTCCATGGGTTGATCAAATTTGTCCTTATTATGTGGCTTTGTTTTGGCTTCATAAAGTCTATGTGCATTTTTCTTGATCCACAGAGTCTTTCTTTGTTATGTGGAATTCACATGAATAATGTTTCTTTCACGACATCTCATTTGATATGCAGTTTTCCTTTGTTCAATGACTTCATCTGATCTACGGGATGCCAATTGTACCATGTACATAGAACACCAAGTTTCCTTATTCCACATGTTTTCAAACTTCTCATACTTAGCCTTAAACTGTGCCATGCCATGAAGGTATAATTATTTGTGCCACGACATTCAGATATGATTTCTCTATTCCACGAATCTCTCAAGACTTTATGAACATTTCCTTTGATCCATGAAATATTTAGATTTTAGAAGTTCATGGAGGACTTGAAAAATTATAAGTCCGCAGAACAGTTTAAGGATTCTACATAATACTTGAAATTTGAAACCACACAGAACATTTAAAATTTGAAATCTTGCAGATCACTAACTTATTTTTCATTTGACTTTTAATCTTGGGTGCCTCATAAATTTATTATCCTCACCTTGCGGGTCCTCATGGAATATTCCTCATTTATTGCGGCATATTTTTAACATCTCCAAGCCTTTGTTATTAGGATTCTAAAAATTGTTCTCAAACTTCGATTCTTTTTCCTTGCAGCATCTCGTGGCATTATTTTTGTGCACGGCAGTATCTCCTTAGCTATATCCACCCTTTGTTGCACAAATATCACCTACTCTAAAAAACACTATCTCCTCCAAGTCCTTGGATCAATTCCGTCTTCACCAAGTCTGTATATCACTTCCTTTCTTCACTCCTCTGTTCCACAACTTTTTTGTACTTCTACATAACATTGCAACTTAGCCAAAATATCAAAAACTAAAGGAAACATTAGGATGTAAGTTAGAAACCATGTTGCAAGGTAAGATCATGATAAAATTAAGGTACTTAAGATGAGTGAGGCTCTAATAAAATTACAAAACATATTAAACAATCGAGAAAATGGAAAGGTTACTGTAAACAACAATTATTCATATCACTTCCACTCACCTCACAGTTTCTCTTCGTCAACTTTTTCTACATGCACACCTCTCTTCCCTTTTGAATTTCCTTCTAAATTTAATTTATCCCACCTATAATTATTTCCCATCATTATTCATCCATTAATCATCCCTAATCATGCCTATTTAATTCTAAGCCTCATTTAATTCATTTCCTCTCCCTAAATATTCTATTTTATCCTTTCTAGGCCATCATTTAAGGATTTTATCTCCACATGGCCTTTACTTAATAATTTCCACTCTCCACCTACCCATTTACTCATCCTAGGTAAACCTAATTCAACCTAACCCTTCCAAACCCTAATCCCACCTCTTACCCTCCCTTTCTCAAGGATGTAGATTTGGAGACCTTATATTTCTTGTGATCTTAATTTTTTCTTGCATTTTATCTTGCAGCTATTATCTCCATTTTGCAGGTCTTGAGCTTCAACTTGAGAGATTTGGAGATCTTCTTCAACCTTGTATGTCTAGGTCCTTTATTACAAATTTTGTTGCCATTGTCCATCACCATAAGATCTTATGCAGGTTTAGATGTTACTGGGAGTTATTTTTCTCTATCATTATCATGCCTTCATTTATTGTTTGTAGGTCTTCATTTCAGCCCACCCATTTTTTACCCAAGCTTAGATCATCCCCAGTATCCGTTGACACTTTCTAGTTGCTCTCAACCAAACCTATATTCTATTAGTTTTTCTGACATTCAAAACCTTCATTGTCATTTTTTTGTTTCCATAGCCATCCAACTTCCAAATCCTATCATCCTACCATTTTTGTCACCCTAGATCTATTCTTTCAGCCCCCATTCACCATTGAATCAGTTTGGTCACCGTCGATCAGACCTTTCTTCATACCATTCATCATAACTTTACATAGTTTTCTTGCATCCTTTCAATCAGATCCTGATCCAGCATGTTCTACAGTGTTCTACCTTTAGTTCAGATCCACATCCAGATCAAGATAAACTTCATATCCAGCTATAGGAGGATTTACAGGCTTGGTTTTCTACATTTTCTTCTCATCCAGCCCCAGTCATCGTCGAATGGATCCTTTAAGCCTCAGTTCATCGTTAACCCACCCAGGTTTGATTTATTTTACATCCATTTAGATTAAATCTACATTTTTATATTATATCTATCATTTTTAGTTTCTGTTTTAGTTTATGTATAGCTACATCCAATTTATCAATATACAATTTTATCTTATCTTTATCAAAATGAGGGTTAACATCCATCCTAGGAAGTTTTAACTTCTTAGGATTGGCATTATAAGGAAACCCTCCCATCTATCTACTAATCCATTTTTTTTGTTGAGTTTATCTGATTTATAGGTCATCTAGCTCACTGCGGAGAAGGATTCATCATTTTGTGCTTGCACATCACCATCCCATCTAGAGGTACCTTAAACCATCCATATTTTGAGTTGCTAGCTTTCTTGTTATATTTTCACTAATCTAAATCACGTAGCGAGGAAACTTGTCCCTAGAATGTCATACAGGACAACCATTTCTTGGTGAGTCTGTCATTGTTCTTCATTTCATTTTCTTTTATTATCTTCTACTAATCTCACATGAAGGATAACCATGTACCTGATTTTTTACATGGTATGGATTGGATTTTCTTTCTTTATTGCTTAAAAATTAAAAATTCAGATAAAAAGGAAAAATGCTATCCAGGTATTCCTTATTTTTTATTCCCAATATCTTTATTTTATCGTATTGTATCCTTTTTTTTCTCATTTCATTGAATATCAAAGAACCCCTCATATTTTCTTAAAAATATAGTTTTACCTAGGGGTTTTACTTATTGCATACATTTCATCACACACATCCAAACACATGAATCAATTTACACATATAAAACACTTCTTCCCAGGTGGAACTATTGGGATTTCATTACCTAATAGGAAAGTTGACTTGGTATTTTGGCCGAGTATACATAAGTTGGTGGGAAGTATATTGGATAAGCACCCGACTCACTTATCATTGTAGGATTGTGAATTCAGGGGGTAGGCCCCAATACCAAGCCCCGTACTAACACTAACATAGATTTAAGCCTCATGTACCTTCAGGTATATCAAGGAATCTAACATAAACTACCTAAAACAATCCACATAGTAACCATTTACATAGGTTCCCTCTGATACCCTTTTTCATTTCTTCTTCACATCTATAATAATCAAGATAATTAAAAAATTTCTACTTGACTTGTATGAATTAGTTAAAAATAACATATTTTTATTTTCTTTTTTGTTTCATGTCAGTTATTACATGATCCTAAGAAAAAAATGGAATAAAATATGACATCAAACAATTATGCACAGAAATTTTTTGCTAAGTATAAGCCACACGTGAGGGTTTTATGTGCATGCGAGACATGTCTAAAGGTGCGTGTGAGAGTTAGAATAGGTAGCACAAGAAGGTTTGCGCCCAAGCAGAAGACGTTTAGGACTCAAGCCAATTTTGGAGCCACATGCTAAAAATAGATAGAGACAATATTGAGTAGCGTTTAAGTAACATTTCAAGAATAAAGTGAAGCATTAAGACTTGTGGATAAATTACTGTCTATTTTGGATAGAGAAAATTCATGAGAAGATCAAGAGTCATGCATAGAATGAGATAATAATAGGATTAGATTAGGATTTAATTATAGAAATAATCTATTATTAGGAGAGCATGGATGCTTCATAGTTGTTTTTGTATATATGCATGGATATTTTGAGCATGCAGTCTATTTTGAGAGTGCATGGGTGGTGAAGGGCAAGTCCCCACCTCTATATATAGTAGTTGATCTTCAAAGGTGGAGGACCATGAATTATTTTTTTGGAGAGACAAAAATGTATTAGAGTTATGATGCTTGATTGTATTTATGTAGATGATTCTCTGGTAATTGGTATTATATATTCAACTCCTGGCATGTGATGAATTAATAAAATAGATCATTGTGGACGAATATTGGTTATTGATGTATCTGAGTATGGTAATTTCATGGTAAATCTATCTTGATTCTTATTTGATTCAACATGTTCACTAGTTATGTCTTGATTCATGTTATGGTTTTCACTTAATAACTTGATTTGGTTATGGATTATATGATCATTCATTCTAACACCTTGAAAAAGTTCACATAAAAGAGAGACTTGGTAGCTTCACATGCTTCGGGTGAGCATCCATATCTATCTAGTTGAAGTGTCAACACGCCTAGGCATTTGAGTGGGAAAACAAGACCGTTAGAACTATAATATTAAGTGCATCATAATATATAGTTTATATTTAAATAATATAGAATAAACTATATTCATATTATTTAAATATAAACTTTATATTAGGGGTTGGTTAATTTAATTAATCAACTAATTAAATTGGGGAGGTGTTCCTAGTCACTTAAGAAGGTTATAATCCCATGGGTTATTTAAACATGACCTTAGGATTAGGTAATATATTAAGGATATCAAGATACAAGATTATAAAATCACGTAATAATATTCCAATGTAGAATATGAAGGTAAATCCTGGTAAAAATACAAGGAATATAAGTAAGGAGGGAGTTACTGGATTGGTAAATGTAAAATTTTCTCAATAGTGGATTTATTTCATGGTTTTTACCCATTTAGGAGTTTTCCACGTTATATGCAGTGTTATGCATTCATTGTGATTTATTTAATTTATTCATGTTGTACATGTTATAATGTTTAAATTTATAATAATTAATTAATTTGGTGAATGGACCTTTTCACCCCTCGTCCTGACATGGTACCAAAGCGAGATTAATAAATTAAATTTAATCCTAATGTAATCTAAGGTTGTAGCAGTTGGGAAGGTAGTTAAAATATTTGGAATATTATTTAACCCTCCTCTTCCCATTTCACATAGTTGGATGGTTGGATGAATATTGCATAGGTGAAAAAGGAATTTTAGACTTTCAGCTACGTGAAAATAATTTAACTTTAGGAATTACTAGGCCCTGGAAAATAAGGTAATGGATATAAATTTTTTGAAATATTATATAGTTTCACATAATATACATGGAATTCAAGAAAATCAAAAGGAAAAGTAAAAATCGAGTTTACAAGGGGGAGACAAGACTCGAAAAAATAGGTTGTTCTAATTTTTTCATTGTTCAAGAAAATTCCTTGTCCCTTGGTAATACATGTGTTTTAAATTGTTTACTATGATTTTTTGAAACCCTTATTCATGTCCTGAACAGGGATCCTAAAAATTTTGCTCTTAAATTTTAAATACAAACTATAATAGTTTTATAGTTTTTTATAAAATCTTCGTATTTTTATAAAAAATACAATATAAATATATATGTTTTTTTTTTCTATACACACACACACACACACACACACACATATAAATCTATATAAAAGTGTATGTGGTTTGTATAAACCTAAAAAATAAAGTCCTATAAACCTATATTGACTGAAAACCATATATTACAACAAATATATATATATATATAAACATTTATATGGGAGCGGACCCCCTTCATACCACTCCCTCCTTTGTTTAATGTCACTTGGCACTTGCTTCTCAATCTTGCAAGCCCCTATGTGTTTCCGCCGCATATCGATTTGCGGACCTCCTTCGTGTCTTTACCATTGTAGACCTGGTTCTCCTAATTGTGGATTTAGTTCCACATGGGGGAAACCTAGGTAAGCGGTGTGACTGCGGTCTCACCACCCCTTTTTTTTAATTCTCTCGTGGGCATGGTGAGCAACTCGACTGTTATATATTGCGGCTCAGCCGTGAAATTTGCAAAAATAGTTTGGATAATATGAGTTTCGTTATATGGTTCGATGGCCTAATATATCATTGGTAGTTATACGGTTTGCATTGATAATAATATTGACATCTGGTCTGATTATATATGGCTATATGGTTTACATTTAACACTGGCATTCAAAATATAATATGAAATATGGCTAAGTGAAAACAACTTGCCGAGTTGAAAGAAAAATATTAAGTAAAGAGGCAAGAACTCCAATTTTTTTAATATATATATAATTTTTTAGAAATTAAATATATAAATAATTTGTTTATATAGACAAATTATAAAAAATCATGTTTGTAAAATAGTAAAATTATCATGTTTTTAATGATATATTCTTATACGACGACAAACGTTTTCGTCGTCATTTTGTTACAAAATAAAAAATATTTTCACTTACATTTCAATTTATTTTTTTGATATCATTCTAACGTATTCATGTATAGACTATTCAATTTATAGGACATCCTTTTTTGACATAAATTTATCGTGATCAATTATGAGGATTAAAATATGACATGAGGAATTTCTATAAAAATCTTATTTTAATCCTTGTTTTATTAATAATTTTTTATCTTTATTTTATGAAAAAATGAGGACTAATAATTTTTCAATTGATAAATCTCAGATGTTAAATAGAAACAACTACAACATTTATAAGATTCGATTGAAAGTAGAATATATGGCTCGAAAATTGTGGGTAGTTGTGAATGAAACTAAGAGAGCTTCTACCAGAAGACATGCAACTACTGATAATGTCATTGCATTTCAACAGAAAGTACAAGAGGTGATGTCTATTATTTTGTGAAGTGTATAGGATGATTTTTTTTCTTCATATCGAAAATCAAGAGTCGTAGTGAGGCTTGGGCTCAATTGAAGTCGATGCATGAAGGTACGCATCTATAAAAATTTATTAAATTTATTTTAGAGCTTATGACAACTCCCATGAAGGGAGATGAAAAAGTGATTCATTATTTAGCAAAAATAAAAAATATTAAGTCACATTTAGATGGATGTGGTAGTAATTTGATTCAAGATAAATTTATTTATTTTATTATCCAATTAAATATTCATGAAAAATTTAGAAATTTCACTGCAATTTTGAATTCTAAATATCAAACAGAACAAGACATTCCAGATTTACAAACCCTTAGTTCTCTTCTTATACGGGAAGAAAAAGTAATGTTAAATTTTTATTCTAAGGAGAATTCCACATAAACACTTCTCGCTCAGAAATCAAAAGGTTAAACCTCTAGATTCAACAAAAACACAATTTTTTTTTAAACCTCCTAGCAAGGATAAGAAACTTGGAAATGTAAGAGTTAGCTTTGATGGAAAATGTCATTACTGTGGTAAATTTGGACACAAGAAAGAGGATTGCAAATTTAAAAATAATAATAATAATTTTAAATTTTAAAAGAGTAACAAATCTGTTCAAGACCAAAACCAAAAATCAAAAGTAATTTCTTTATATGCAAATTTTATCACTGCAAGATAAAATGAATTGATATTAGATAGTGGTACCTCTAGACACATGATTTTTAGATCTAATATCCTATCTAAACTTAGTTAATGTAATGAGAATATCTACTTGGGTGATCATTCCATTCTCGATGTTCATGGTCAGGGAAAAGCAAAAGTAGGAAATGGTTTTATTAACAATGTGTTGTTAGTTTCTAAACATAAAATGAATTTTATTTCTTGTTCTCAGCTAACTCAAAATAAATATAGTGTAACATTGTTAATGGATAAATGATTTATTAAAAATGAACATAATGATACTATAGTTGAAGGCATTCAAATAAATGGTTTGTATGTGTTTTCTAATTTTTCTTCTGCTTCTTGTTTGACAACTCAAAGAAGTAACATGTAATTATGGCATGAGAGGCTAGGTCATGTCAATTTCAGGATCATGTACGACATGTCTCAACTAAACCTAGTAATTGGTCTTCCACCTATCTCCCAAAATCATGGAACTTGTGAACGATGCTTATGTGGTAAGCAATCTGCTAATCCTTTTCATAATCATCATGATGATAACTTGTCTGAACCTTTAGAGCTTGTCCATAGTGATGATAGAGGACCCCTAGAATTTCCTTATCTTAATGGTTCTTTGTATGTTTTCACTTTCATTGATGATTTATTTTATATGATTTGGTCCTATTTTATTAAAAATAAATTGGATGTCTTGTCAAAATTTAAAGAATTTAAAGCTCTTGTTGAAAACTCTTCTAAATATAAAATTAAGAGGCTTAGAACTGATAATGGGGTATAATATGTGAGTCAATAATTTGAATCATTTTTCTATTGAATGTGGCATTCAAATGGAATTAACTACTCCCTATTCCCCTCAACAGAATGGGATTGCGGAAAGGAAAACCGTACTATTCTAGAAATGTCTAGGACCATGATACATTCTACTCAAGTTCCTAAGTTCCTCTGGGCTAAAGCTATGAACATTTTTTTTCATATCTTGAATAGAGTTCCCACTAAAACCTTAGTAAATTCAACTCCTTTGGAAAAATTTTCAAACCAAAAACCTATTGTATCTCATTTGAGAACCTTTGGTATTCTAGCTTCCCTCTTCATTCTGAAATCAAAATGGAAGAATCTTGATCATACATATTTTTATTGTATCTTCATAGGATATGGTATAAAAACTAAAGGAATTAGGATCTTTGATTAATAAAAAAGAGAAGTTAAAGAAAACAAGAATGTTAAAATATTAGAAAAATATTTTGTTCTTTTTTTTCTTCATCTTTTGTTATTTATGACATTTCTAATGAAAATGAAAATGAATTTGAAATTGAAAATTGTGTATGTGATGAAGAAACTATTGTTGAAAATTAGATTGTTCCTATTTAATCTGTAACTAAAAGATATAGATGGGCTGAGTTTATTATGCAAGTCTTTAATCATGACAAGCTTCAAAAAATGACTCAGTCATCATACATATCATGCTTTGATGAATTTGTAAGAACTTGAACCCCAATCTTTTGAAGAAGCTTCTTCTGAAAAAATATGCTTAGAGGCTAAGAAATCTGATTAAAAATCAATCATGGGAATTATTCCCCCCTCTTGAAAAATGAAGTATAGTTGGATCTATATGGCTATACAATATTAAATATAAAGTAGATGGCAGTATAGATAAATTCAAAGCCATAATTTTAGCTTGAGGGTTTACTCAAAAACCCAGTCTCGACTACATAGAAACATTTGAACTTGTTGCAAAAATGAGCACAATAAGGATTTTTATTTCCTTAACTACTCAGTATGGTTGGGAAATCCATCAAATGGATGTAAAAATATTCTTTTTTGAATGGTGATTTACAAGAAGAAATTTATATGACCCAACATAAAGGCTTTAAAAAACCAGGAAAATAAATCTATGTTTGTAAATTGAATAGGTATTTGTATGGTTTGAAACAAGCTCCTAGAGCTTGGTATTCTAAAATTAACAATTTTTTCAATGAAGTTGGTTTTTATAACTGTTCATCGGATAATGATTTGTTTGTTAAAATTGTAGAAAATGTTATTATTCTCATTGTATTGTATGTTAATGATTTACTTATCACTAGTAATTATAACACTTTAATTATGAAAATTAAAGGAAAGTTAATGAATATTTTGAGATGACAGACTTAGGATTATTGCATCATTTTCTAGGCATGTCTATATTTCAAGATAAAAATTCTATTGTAGTATCTCAATCACAACATAAAACTAATTTTATTAAAAGGTTTAATATGCTCGATTGTAAACCAGTTGTTATTCCTATAGAAGTAGGATGTAAACCTGATCCTAAACCTGCATATGAAAAAGCTAATACTACTTTGTACATGTAACTTGTAGGTAGTTTGATTTATCTAACTATTACTAGACATAACATTGCTTATACAATAGGGATTGATTCAAGGTTTATGTAGGAACCTTATCAAGATCATTGGAAGTTAGCACAAATAATTTTATGTTACGTAAAGTTCATAATTAATTATGGTTTACATTATATTTCATCTAACAATGCATATTTATATGGATATTGTGACTCTGATCATGATGGTGATGTGATAGATCATAAATCTACATCTGGATATATATTCAAGTTTGGTACAGGTGTCATTGCTTGGAGTATTTAAAAGAAGCCAAAATTTTCCATTTCTTCTACAAAGGAAGAATATATAAGTACAATGGAAGAAACAAAAGAAGCCATGTGGCCAAAGTGGATATTGGAAGAGATGCACATGGAATCTAAAGGAAGTACTCCACTTTTATGTGATATCCAGATTTGTATTGCTCTCATTAAGAATCT